>LPNX011198564.1:8809-239180 GCA_001517045.1 Pseudotsuga menziesii
CCGTTTCCTCCAATTGATTGCAACTAATGAATATCCATATACCTGTAGATTTACTAAACATCTTTCTAATGCCATGAGCCAAACCCAAGTCCTACTTTGAATGTAATACAATGATTTTCATCCAATTGTATTCTGATCTTAGGCTTCAGTCTTGTCAATTGAGGGTTGTACCAGAGTCCTTATTTTCATAGGTTTGGGGATTGCCTTTAAGCTTCCATAAAAGGACCTGATATGAGATGGACATGGAAATGCTGGCTGGGATTTGCCTTGGATTATCTTGGCATTTCTAGCAATCGAAATGCCCTGTGCAACCACCCGTGGTAGTGCTCTGAATAGCTCAAAAGGCTTTGTTTGTTGGAACCAATTCCTCATACATTGCTCAATAGATTCACCTTGCCAAAATCTTCTATATCCAGTGCATATGGACACTTACTAAAAAAGAACAGTAGATTCTTCCAAACATCCATCTTTTCCCACACTTGCTTTGCATATAGATGATCAATAAATTCTTTCAAATATCTATCTCTTACCACACTTGCTTTGCTTTACTGGACACTTATTGAGAAAATGGTCAGTAGATTCTCTCTCCAGTTTACACAGGATACACCAGCCAAAGCCTTGTCAGCTTCTTGTTTGAAGAACATCTAATGTTAATGCTTTGTGGGTAAGCACAAGCCAGCCATATTATCAGTTCCTCTCACTTTCTAATAACACCATATTATCATGTGCATAGCTTGGATTTGGGTCATTCACAAGATGCAATAAATTGCCTCCACTTCCTGTACATTTATTCTTGCAATCAAGGGAATTAACAACATTTAGTTACATTTTCTTGGGATATATCAATTTTTTTTTTCAATCTTTACATTAGAGCCAAAAATCTCCATTGTTAAGTTTCAAGAATGCAATAGTTATAAATATACACATATGGTGAAATTTATATGATACCATTTTGTGGTTACGAGAACACATAGGGTATGTAAATAAGGGCATGTAAATAAGGATTTAGATTTTCACCTATGTTCATGTCAGTTCCAATACAATAATAAGATGGATTCTTTACATATAAGAATTGAAATTAAAATTATGAACGTGCCAAATATAACTCAATCTAATGACTATTCCTAACTGGAAATGTGAAAATGTTTAAAAAGAATACAAAATGTTGAAAGAAATAATTAGTCAAGAAAGATTGATCTAACTTTTCTTAGTTCCAGTGAGCCAAGAAAGATTCATCTCACTTTTTTTGGTTGTCCTGGAGTGAGGTTTGATTGAATCTCAATACCCACCTAAACTCCAACCTTAAAAATTAAGAGTTAGATCTTTTACTAGAATGCCTACAAAAAATACAATACAATTGTTCAACTCTAGAACTCGTGATTAGCTACATCTCTTAACTTTGGAGTTATCAAGGAACCAAATGCATATTCAAGCATACATAACATTGTTATAGGTTGCAATGTGACTTCTATCTAGAAAATAAACACACTTTAGAAATTGTCCTAGTATAGAACACCAAAAAGTATAATTTTACGAGATTGCCTTAGTTTCAATGCTAGCAAACTCAACCTCAATTATGGAGAATTGGTGAAATATTGCATACATATTCATAGCAAGTGGCAACACCAACCTTTTGGACATCACATCAATAACATTATGCATGAAAAAAAATACTATCACCCTAGTTATCTCAATGCCACCAAATTCTAGTATTGTAGGGTTGTTATTCCAAGAATCATACCTTGTAAATAAATTCGCTAAGAAACAAAAAGAGTAACACCACAAAAATAAAACACAGAGAAAATTTAACAATAATTGTTGCAATATTATCATAATTTTAAACATCCAAATACCAGAATTTGCTTCGAGATGTTTCCAAAAAGATTCAAGTCTATGTTGAAAAAGAAACAATGAAAAAATTTAACTCACAAATAAATCCATAATTTTTAAACGAATCATAAAACTCAAATATGTTGTGACAAAGGAAAATGGAAGATCACATAATTCAAAATCATTGTTAAGTCTAAGAGTACTACTTTATCTTATATCGGGTTAAGTCACTAGATATGGGCACATCAGAATTGAACGATGCTATTTGTGGTATTGCTTATATCGGGTTAGACATGTTTGAGCTATCTATGTTCATACTGCATAACTTTCAGCAGGATGTAGTTGAGGAAATCAAGGCACAGGAGCATACAACGTACAATTAGCTAAAGCAGTCGAAGAGTGCAATGGTTGCATTACAAAGTTAGCTAAAAGAGAAGGAAAAGCAAACGAATCATTGGAAACAAGATATGAAGAGACTAGAGCAAGTTTTTGTTGTTGCATGTTAGGAAGTTCCAGAGCTCGGGGTCACACCTAACATGGTTACTGAATCTCATGTCATTAAACTCAGGAAGTTGCTAATGAATTCCGCCAAAAGATTGCAAACTTGGAAGCTAAGCTCCATCCTAGTACACCTCCTAAGCCATTGGAAGCGTGACAACAAGATGTTAGAGAGAATCTTTAGCAGATATAGGAGGCCAAGGCATTTTGTGTTAAGGAATATGAGGAGGTTTCCCAGGCATGGGAGGCCTTAATGGATGATGTGAAGCTGCAATATATAATGAAGAAACTTCATGCAACAGAGGCAAGTCTAGCTGGTTTGCATACCTCATTGAAAGATTTATCACCGGTTGAGAAATTGAGTAAGGCTATTGATCATAAAGTATTGCAGCAGTAGGTAGCCAAACTCCGAACACAACAACAAAGAAGAACAAATCACGTTGCTAAGCTTCAAGCCGATAGAGAGCAAGTGACTGCGACCATTCACCTAGTCCATTTCGAAATCAAGACAGATTTAAATGCAACTGTGGTAGATATTTCAAAACATCTTAGTTCTAAAATTGTCGAAGGGGTTACCACCATTAAAGCAGATGTTCAGTGACAAGTCGAGGAAGAAGAAAAAATATTTCAAGTTTTCCGCGTTAAGTTGAACATGGTAGAGGTTTCCATTTGAAGTGGTTCGTGACAAGCCACATGTGAGTGTTGGGGGCATGTTGGCCTTAGGTAAGTTTTGATTAATTTTGGTCTTTAAGTTTTGGAACTTGGTTGAGGTGTGAACAAGGTTGAGACAAAGTGGATGTTGAAACAGTCAGTTCCAAAATTTTAGAAAAAGTAATTATTTTAACGGAGCTTGATGGAAACTTCGGTGAGTTAGTTAGAAGTTTTGTCCACTTTTAGGGTAGTGGGCGCAAGATGTAAAATCCATCAGTAGAGCCTATAAAAATGTAACGGGTTGGGATTTTTGGGGTTGGTTAAGGAAATTTTTTTGTGTAAGAAAAAGTCTGTAATATCAATAGAATGATTTTGTAATGTCATGTCGAAGATGAATAAAAGTTGTGAGTCTACTATCAATCCACAAGCTGTGTACATGGATTCAATGTAATTGGGATCGTGGAGAAATGTCTGCAGGCTGTGTACGTAGACCAAAGCGTTTGAAGGACAATCTTGCTTATTAACAAATGCTTTTGTGGTTTTTCCCATTTTGGGTTTCCACGTTAAATTTCTTGTGTCAAATGGTGCATGATGAATGTGTATGTTGTTTAGTGTATTGTTACAATCTGTGATAATGTGTTAATTTATGAATAAGTAAATGAATTGAGAAAACTCCAATGGGTTTTATGAATATTTTTAAGGTCGTGAATGAAGTGTAATATACTATCATGGTAGTTGTTTTGTTGCTCTCCTTTATGTCGATGTCTAGCAAGAGAATATCCCTTTCTTTGATGCAGAAGCCTGTTTTTTGCAACTCCTATAGGTATCTCAGGTGAGACCTCACTTGCTTCACAATGTTACCAATGGGGTTAAACCTTGTCGGGCTGATACCTTGGGATTTTGTTGGTTTAGTTGAAGTTGAACCTGGGTTAGTCGAGATTGAGCCAATAATTACAAAGCCATCAATAGGACATTCAAGTCATTAGATTCCATTCAAATCATTCATCATTTAAAACGCAACCTTAATCACACTCAAAAACCTTAAATTTAGTATGCCCCCCTTCCTTTTATCTACCTAGGCCTAGAAAAGTAGGAGGGTGGTTGTGGCCACAACACATTACTACACCTTTCACTTCAAGTTACTCTCACTCGTCAGCCTTGGTATCATTAAATGGAAAGTTTTTGACCTTTATTGTAATATCCAAAGTTCATCCTAGAGGATTTTCCCATTTCACTGGTATTTACCTTTGAAAAGTACAAAAGAATGAGGGAAAATTCTCATGTCTTATAGATAAATCAAGAAGAGGTTTTACTCTATTTCAAAGTTTTTCCGTTAGTTATGATCTAACAAGTCCATCTACATACCCACATTGCATATGTAACTACTTCTCAACTATCAAATGCATTGGCCATTAATTACACCGCACATTTTGGATTGACTAACCCAATTTTATTCGTTAGAAACTTATATTTGTGTCCATTAACATTTTGGAATATATAATAAACCAATTCTAAAAGTCACAAACTTCATGCACTTTCCATTTCCTCTCGAGGTGGTGTCATGGACATCTACAAAAGATACCATCATCCAAAATAAATAGTCTCATTTGCATCTAAATTTGCACTTGCACTATTTCAACTTCCTATCCAGATTGTAAGTTCTCACCATTACTATTTTCCTTTCTTTTTCTATTTGAACTTCTCATCCAAATTGTAAGTTCTCACCATTACTATTTTCCTTCTTTTATTATTTTCTTTTGATATCAACTTTGCTTCTTATTGTTGCTTACTAAATCGTTTTTTCTTATTTTGTAGTTGTATTGTGTTCATTGGCATTCAATCCCATCTCCTTATGACTAGTATACCTTCATTTCAAAATTTCTCTAATTTATGTCAAGCTAATATTTTTGTTTTTTATGTCATAAATGGTTTCTTTTCAAGTGGCTTTAAGTTTTTTTCATTCATTTCTCTCTCTGGCTGACTCTCTTATTTTTTTATTAATTGTAACCTTCTTATTTTTATATTCTAAAACAACACTTTCATATGCATATGTAGATTTCTCTTTGAACACAAAGTATACTTACTTCTCAAATTACATTTTAAGTCATTTTGATTGGTATACTTATTTGCATATATTTCTCATACATTTATGGCAAATGAATATCACTTTTTTCTAACAGAAAATGTAAGTGAGAAGAAAAAAGTAAATGATATTGTTAAGTGTGTAGATTGTTCACTAATCTTCTTCATCCCACCCAAATGACTATAAAATAATATGAAATTACTACATAAACATACAACTACTAAAGGTTGTTTTAAAGCATGCTTTATTATATTGAGACTTGTTTTGAATTACCATATAATATTTTTATTTTTCATGTTGAAAGACTCAATTCTAGAGAATCAAGGTATAACCAAATTATAAAAACCACTCAATTATAACATAGAGGCTTAACAAGAGCATCATGTCACTTATAGTAATTATTATAAGAATTATTGGGTCATGTGTTTAGAAGAAAAAGGTAAATGATTTTGTTAACTCCATAAATTGTCCACTAATCTTTTTCATCCACCCAAATAACTACAAAATAATATCAAATTAATAGAAACACACAACTACCAATGTTAATTTCAAAGCATGCTCCATTATATTTGGACTTGTTTTGAATTACGATATAATACTTTTTTAACTAGGAGAGTTGTCAGAAAATTAAAGTATGTCTAAATTACATAAACCACCCAATCATAACAAAGGAGCTTAACAAAAGCATCATATCATTTAAAAAAATTGAACCACTTACAATAAAAAAACATATACATTGCATTCACGTGATAGGTTATGGTACTATTAGGCGTAGCAATTTGAATAAACTTTTTATAAAGGTTACAAAACAGTACAATAATTCAATCAAGACCCAAGAATCAAGACCCACTGCCAGGTGCCTTATTCTTCTTTTACTGAGCGATTGGACTCGACGTTTTTTGAAAAGCTGAGAGCACTACAGTAATCAATCGGTGGCCATTTGTCTGTATACGTTGAAACAAAAACCCAGACTTCTGCCCTTTCTCTTATTTATTTATACATATAGCGATTCCTACAACAACCCAGCTGCATCTCCCACCTACAGGCTCAGACCGCTTCTCCCATCGTTCCGCCTCCCATTTCAATTGTTCTTCTTCGCTTCTCATATTTCATTCATTCTCCCCATATTGATTGACGAAAATGGATCGGATTTGTGAAAGATCTTGTTTGGATCTTTCCTGTTTCTGCCAATTATCCAGCAGCGGCGCCTCAAGCAGAGGTGCTTCTTCAAGAGATTACCATAGGGTCGGGTATTAAATTTGCTCAGATGGCACTGCATAGAAGACTTATGCGACCTTATCGCCAAGCTTGTGTGATGGGCGTTTATGGCAAGGGCGGCATCGGCAAAACATCGTTGCTTACACTCATCCACAACAATTATAGACAGGTCAGTGGTATTCACTTTGACCTGGTGATTTGTTTAACAGTTTCTATCCCTGAGATTGAAGAAAATAAAAATAAAGATTCAATTGTCCGCACATTCAGTTTAAAGATGGAAGGAAGTTTTGATGTTGATATGCGGAAGATAAAATTGTCTGCATGTCTAGAAAATAAGAGATCTGTTCTCATGTTAGACGACGTGTGGAGTCCAATGGATCTTAACACAGTAGGTGTCAAATTTGGGGATGATAACTGTAGCAAATTCTTAATATCCACTGGCAATAGAGATGTGATTGAAGAAATCTGAACCCACGTTCACAAAGGAAGGGTGGGAGTTTTAGGAGAAAAGCTTTTGCAGATGGGGCTGTTTTGAAAAAGGGTATAAAGACTATTACCAAAGAAATTGCCCTTAAATTTCTGCCCTTGGCCTTCAATTTTTTGCTGCGGCAATGACTTTGGAGAAGACTCTAGATGAGTGGCGTGATGCTTTAACTTTTAAGCAAAATGTAGAACTTTCTTGACCACTCTCAAGTCGCAACGCCATTGATGCAGGGTTCGTTCTATGATCCCTTAAAGATGGAGTTATAATGATTTGTATGATGATCTGAAGAGCTGTTTTGTTTTCAATAGTGTTGCATTACTGGAGATCCAGAATTTGATGTGGAGAAATTGCTGGAATTGTGGAGTGCCGATCATTTTTTTGTTATGAAATATATGTTTATTGTTGAATATTTTTAGTTATGAGATATGTTTTTATTGTCATTTTTTTTCACATTTGATGAATGAAATGAATATTTTATTGAATAATTTCTCCATGACAGACCTGCTTGCTCTATACCTTGAACAGAAATATATAGAACTGCACGTAAACATTATTTCAAACAGCTGCACTATAAAATCAAGTTTAAAAGTGACATGATCGCGTCTAATAAGGGTTAATTCCAGAACTCAATTAGCAGATTTAGAGATGCGGTCTGTGACTGAAGTCTTGGCAGCTGGATATACACCAATTTGGCCGATGATAGTTGCCAATACCCCTTACTCCAACACTGTTCTCTATCAGTACTGCTCCAGCTCTTCGGAACAATCCAACTATCTTTGAATATGCATTCTGCCACCCCCCACCAACATTTACACCGTTTCTGACTCTATCCAGATTCATATCAATATGCTGTCATTGGGCTGCCTCTCAGGCTCCGTTTCTGTACTATTTCATTTCCCCTGCGTTAGCCTCCATTAACAGACCTACCTTTAATACAGCATCTGCTACAGCGTTTACATCTCTAAAGACATGCTGGAAGGATGTACATGCAAACTCAGCCTCAACTCTTTTGTCCTGGTTCAGGACAGGAAGAAGATTCAGTTTATCCATTCTAAATAGCCCTTTCCTCCAATTGATTGCATCTGACGAATCTTCACATACCTGTACCTTTAGTAAACCTTTTTCTGCTGCCAGCTTAATTGATATCCATAATTATTGGAGCCAAACACCATTCCTACTTTGAATGTAATAGAATGAGTTTCATCCAAATGTATTATGTATTCTGGCCTTAGCATGCACCATCAAAAAAGCCCCAGGCCTCAGTTTTGTCAATTGCAGGCTGTACAAGAATCCTTACCTTCACAGCTTTGGGGATTGCCTTTTAAGCTTCCATAAAAGGACCTGATATGAGATGCACATGGAAATGCTGGCTGGTACTTGCCTTGGAATATCTTGGCATTTCTAACAAGCCAAATGCCCTGTGCAACAACCAGTTGTAGTGCTCTGAATACCTTAAAGATTTTTTTGCTGAAACCAATTCCCCATACATTGCTGAACTTCACCTCGCCAAAATCCGCTATCCAGTGAAAACATCCATCGCATATTTGCTTTGCATATAGACACTTATTGAGAAAATGGTCGATAGATTCTTCCTCCAACGTACACAGGATATGCCAGCCAGGTCCCTGTCCACTTCTTTGAAGGACATCTCATGTTAACACTTTGGTCCTGAGCACAAGTCACATATAAACTCTGGTTTTGATTGGAGCTTTGAGTTTCCACAAAGCCTTCCACCACCCGGCCTCCTCACCCTTGCTCTGGAATAACAAACATCACCTTGTATTCTAACCTTGGAGTATATAAATCGGGAGTGTTGGGTTCTTCGACCAGACTAAGCAATCTTCATCCTTTGTAAATGAATGTGAATTTTTTAAAAGTTATTAATATGAGCTTTCCACCTCTCTGATTCTACCTCTGTTAGCACAAAGCCCTCTCCAGCCTTCCATCCTTGATGCTAAAGAGCTGTGGTGCTAGCCTCTGCTACATGGACAAGTTTGAAGATTTCTTTACTTTTCAGCTTTGCTCTCAGATTGATGGGTAAAATATGAGAATCACTGCAACCCACCAAAGGATTTGGTGCCAACCCTTTATCTGTCCCACACTTACTATGGCTAAAATATGAGAATCACCACAACCCACCCAAGGATTTGGTGCCAACCCTTACTCTGCCCCACACTTACTAGTTCCCCACAAGAGGAAAGGACTGGACTATTGCATTCCAAAAGATAGATACATTATGCACAAATTTGGATAAAGAAACCAAGTGAATTAAGATGAGTCTCGAATATAGCTAGTTAGATTTGTGAAATGCCTTAGAGAGGATCAATTTCATTACCATTGCCTACATTTTTTGAGACTTAATTGTATGTAATCCTTCTTGGCATATCTAGACCATCGCTTGATGGACTTGTCTACCATCCAGGAAGCCTAATTGATCCTTAGAGATGGACTTAGAGAGGACTCTTTTCACCCTAACTACAATAAATGGACTCAGAGAGGACTCTTTTCACTCTAACTACAATAATTTTTACAATGATATTACAAGTGCAGTTGCATAGTGACATTGGCTTAAAGTCTTTAAAAGAAACTAGAGTGTCCTTCGTGGGGATCATAAAAAGAAAAGTAAAATTAAAGTCCCTTAGCACTTTCCCAATCCTTATTGTGTCCTCCATACCCTCAGTAGTTCCTCATCCCAAAAAATCATATAAGCTTGAAAAGAACTCCATAGTCCATCTATGGAAATCGATATTGTCTTTTTGAAGAGGAACAAAGACAACCTTCAATTTTTCTTTGGACACCTCTTCCATAAGCAATTCGTTTTCCTCTTGTCCATCAAAGCTTGGAACAACCGAGGTGATGTTCACTATTTCTTCTATATTTACTGTCCTCTCTTTGTACAACCCTTTTAAGTGTGCTACCCCAGCCTTCTGATTTGTTTGAAAGACCTTGCATTGGTTCCATCATTTTTTGCATTCCCCATATGGTTTTTAGATTTTTATGGTGGTCAACAAAATGATGAAAATACTTCATATTTTCATTACACTAGTAAGCCACATTTCCCTACTCTCAAGCCTCCATTACACTTCTTTAGCAAGCCACATTTCCCTACTCTCAATCCTCCATTATACTTCTTTATCCTCCAAGAGTTTCGTCTTGGACTATTCTAAGGATTTTAGTCTTTCTCTAGTAGTTCCATCACACCGTCCTTCATAGTCATTAGCATAAATTGCTTCCACTCTAACTAGGTTCTATGCATCAAGTCTTATTTTTGCTAGGTCCATTGAATTAATGATCGTACTTCATTCACTCAACATGCTCATGGTTTATGAACCCTTAATCTTCAACCCATTTTGGGCTAAACTTGAAAGGACTAGGGAGCTTGTTGTCCTTAATTTGCAACATAATTTGTAGCATAATTGGGACATAAGATGAATCATCTCTCACTTCAATTCATGATTTGATTCTTTTAGAGCCGCTCATCACTACTCTAGACATTAGGAATCTAGCTAACCTTTTTGCTATCATTTTCTCTCCAACCCTTTGGTTTCTCTAAGTTGAAGCCATCTTCATGGGATCCACATCAATAAAGCCATCTTCCTCAAAACTATGCAAGTAGGAATCTAGTAGAGGGTCCTTCTTGGCTAAATTCCCCCATTTATTTACCATTTTTGGGTTGTGAGCTTGAGGTTTTCCCTTAATATCAGATTTCTATCTTTTGTAATGTTCAAATTCAACATTTCCTCCTAGAATGTGTTCCTTTCTTCATATAATCCATAAACATTTATTACTGAAAAACTATTCCCCAGCTCTAGGGAAAAGAATTTTTCTCTAATTCCCGAGGCCATAAAAACAAAGTTGATCAATCTAATTGATCTTTTTTTCTATCTAATAAATAACCCCCTGAGTACCCAAAAGAATTTATAGCTAAGGAATTTCAATCACTCCAAGATTTGAAATTTAATTTATTGGATTGCTTCCAACACCCATTATCTCCTAGATTAAGATGATATGATGATATAACATTGATCTACATCCATCAACCTACCCAAGGCTAGTTTTTTTGAGGGTTTGACCATCCCTCTTATATTCCGGGAAAATAGGATCATGACTCGTGAGGATACCTTGGTTGGATTGGCCAACCCTACTATAAGGGTACCTTTCAAGGTTTGTTGTTTCCCCTCTTGCAATTCTCTCAAGGCTTGGTTATGGGATTTAGAAATGTGATATTTTCTACCCCTTGAATGATGCTCATACTCAAAACCAAGATCCTTTCTTATCCACCCTCCCACTCCTATAGATTCCTCATTAAATGGTGTTTCCTAGATCTAATAGGGTATCAACATATACTTGAGGTTAAGGTAGCATCATTTGTCCCCACACCTATCGAGTTATGTTTGGTAAGAAGCCCCTCCCTCAACCCTAACCTACCATTTTTATCCCCTAAATGCTTACAATCCAATCACATTCCCCCCTTAGCACCTACAAGCTCATCAAACCTTGAGAAGACAACCATCCCTTTCTTCCCTTGTTCTTTGAGGATACTTTACAAAGATTAAACCCTAGCCTCATATCTATAGGAAATGATTCATGAGTAACCTCAACAAAAGATTGAGAGATAGAGGCGTGGATTGGACTTAGTACTTGTGAAGACATTATTTACTAGTGACTATTCTAAAGCCATTGAGTCATGCACAAATTCCTCTAGCTTCTTGGTCCTTGGATCGACTCGAAGCTACAGTCCTTGAACCTTCTTTGAATTGTTCAACTTTTGGTAGCAACCCTCTTTTTCTCTTTACATGTTTCTCTTTTCACCCTTATAATTCCACCATAAGCTCCTTAGTTTCTTGGTTCCCTTGCTTCGTTTTAGTATTGTTGTTTTCCATAGATTACTGCCAACATCAACCCTTAAATTCAAGAATCCCTTTGTTCTCCTCTAGACTCCATGGACATGAATATGGCAATGCACACAATCCATAGTTATATGGTCATGAATATAACAACGTGCACATCTAGAGGGTAGGTATACACAATTTAGCCTTTCGAAACAACAAGGATTCCCCATTTCAATCTCCATAAATCCTTTACCTATCCTTTAGAAAGGTTAGTCTCTACTAATACTCATGTTATTGATATAAATTGGTTTATTACAAATTTCTCATGTATATCCAAAAATACCCCAGGTTTTCGCCTAGGGCCCCTAGAAATCTTTGTGGAGCAAATATCGAATGACAGATTTGGCATTTTGACCCAAATGAGGTGTTTCGAAATACGTTTAGTTTGGGGGTCGAAATTTGGCATCCATTTCTTTAAAGATAGGTAAGAGGATCCACAACAGCACTTTTTTGTCATTACAAAAATTAGATCCTCCTTCACTTTAAAGTGAAATGCCAACAACTCTTGCATCAAAATGTTAAAACTAAGTGCATGCCCTAGAAGGGGTCCCTAGAACCTCCATGTTCACACTCCCATATTCTTTAAGATACTCTCCCATACATGTAAATGTTTGATAATAACCCCACCGCTTGCTCCATCATCACATCTTCCCCAAGACCAGCATTGTCATGGTTTCCAGTACCGTTAATGCATTTCTTCCCTCTTACACCAACCTTAGCTTCAAAGCCTACCCTCTCCTTTCCTCCCTTGTCTCCTTCGCCTATATATTGTTTGAACCCTTAATCACATCACCTCAATTTGACACCTTCTCTAGATGATGTTCTTCCTCTCTAATTCTGAGCAGAGTATGGCCTATTATTTCTCCACTGCAAATTTCCTATGAGACAACACATTGACAATGATTTCCCTCTAGGTTCTTCCACACCATTACCAATGGGAACTAATTGATGTCCTCCCTAATAGTTATAGCTAGATTCTTATTCTCTTAACATGCCCATCCCAATCTCCATCATTGTTTATCAATATCTTATCTCTCTATCTAGGGATGTGCCATTGTGTTGTCCTATCTATCTACTCAACCCAAACTTCAAATGACAAAGATTGAAATCCATACCCCTCCCCACATTGTTGAAGATGTAAATGCTTTCAAGGGAGTAATACAAAAAGTCTACTTGCTCTATCTCTAAATGATCATTCTAAAACCTTAATCTTGCATCCTTCCTGATTTGCCTCCATGATTACACTGAGAGTAGTGAGGTGCTCTACAACCTAGTATTGAGGAGATGTTGTAACACGTAACATTGTGTAACATTATGTAACATGTCGTTCTCATAAAATAAATAAATAAATGCAAATGATGTCGTCTTAACCAAAAAACAAATATTTTTATTTTATTTTAAAGCTAGATATATTAAGTAGGGAGAGAGGTCAAATATCTTAAGGTGTAAATTATTTTTGTACAATTATGTTAAAAAAATTACACCCCAAGAAATTGGATCTCTCTCGGTGCTTGATAGATCAGGTTTAAGATGTATCTATGCTAGTCCATAACAAAATTCAAGTGCATTCATTTACTATCATTCATTTGCATTTTTATATTTATATATATCTTTTGAATACAATAAATTTAAAATATTTATATAAACTAACAATTGCACCTGAGAGTGCAAAAGTATGCCTCAATAAGAGGGCAAGGTGAAAGTGATGTAGTTATGAGACAACTTTTGAAATGTAAACTATGATGCACCCTATTAATCTTTTCTATCAAAGGCAACATAATGCTAAATTAAATAAACAAGAGCCACGAAGTGGCAATGCCTTGCATCATTGCAAATTAGTTTTTTTGAAATTTGCAAGATCTTTAATTTTTTGAAATTTGCAAGATCTTGAAGATGGATGGAATGTAGTAGAGAGCTTGTGATACCACCAGTGGAAAACACTCGAATAGAGTTTTGTACACTAATAGGTTTCATTGTATGAACAATCAACTTAAGGTTAACTTTGTTGTATATGATCTACGAGATCAAAATACCTAAGATTACCAACTTTGGTACAAAGAGACTTTGCTTTAGACATGACATAATAATGCATACAACCTAAGACCTTTAATCCAAAGGAAAATAACAACCCCTATCCCGCAATCACACTAAAATTTCACACTAAAAATTGATGTATTTTGTTGTTTAAACTATATAATATCAGATGTAAACAACAACACATTTACACAATTAGTCAAACATTATTTATTTTCATGGAACATAGAAATTGATAAACAAAGTTTACCTTTAAAAGAAAAAGGTAATGTAATACATTCCTATGCTAAATGCCACTAAAGATGATGTGAGTGTGTGCACTCAAAAACATTATTCAATGTACACAATGTGGAAAAGCATAAATAGAATTCACTAACATAGAACACCCTCATGTTATTGTATTCATCAACTCTAATCATAATGTTATTGTATTCATAAACTTTCATAAGGTCACAAGCACCCACATCATAACTTTTGCGATACTTTTGGGCTACTTAAAATCAAATCCTCCTTGTTAAACCCCTCACCCCTCACACCAAGTTAAGAAGCAAGATACACTCTCGAATAACATTGTATCATATAAATTACCAATTCACATATTTAGGCAAAATTAAATAAAACCAATTAGATATTCTCACACCTCAAAACCTCAAAACATTGTAGCAAACGACTTTATGTAAATTTCTATCCTTTCACATTTAATAAAGTCTAATTAGATGTTTACATAAATCAATATTTTCAATTGTTGCAATCGAGTGTTCAATTGTTGAAAGATTAAATCAATAAACACAATACACTTGAATAACTAACAAACAAGACAAACAACCACAATCAACATATCCACAAATCACACTTACCATAAGGTGATATAAAAATGAAAAATGTGATTACCGCTATTACATATAATGAACAAAATAAAAAAACAAAGTCGAAAACACAAATGCAATGTAGTTTTGTATTAGACAAATAAATTCAAATATTTGGCATACTTCATTTGATAGACAAAAGCAAAAGCATATAGAGTTGTATACAAAGTTTATGAATTCAATCCCTGTACCTCTAAGAGGGCAAATCAGAGTATGAAAGAACAAGGAATGTAAATGACATCTATAAAATCCACACAAACAACTATTAGGTGTTGAAACAACTTGTTGTTGTTGATGGTGAGCCTTTATTGGACTTCCAATATCTAGCTCTTCTAAGTTGATTCCTCATCATTATAGTATGCAACATCCCAGATTTAGATGGAGTTGCACTACTTTACTACAACTGTGACAAAGATGGAGTTGCACTACTTTACTACAACTGTGACAAAGATGGAGTTGCACTACTTTACTACAACTGGTTTCACAGGGAAAAAAAGGCAGTGTCCAACTCTAATAAATATACAACCCCAATAAAGATGGCCAATGAACATTGTATATTTATAGGTGTGTAGTGATGAACTCTCTAGAGGTTGATGGTTCTATGCTATTTTGGATGACTATTTTGAAACTAGATTATCTACAAACCTTTCCTATTGTTGTAAAGAAGTGCATCTTCTAGTTTCTACCACTGGACCACTGGATTTTTAGCTTATGCTGCATAGACTATATCTATATCAATACCTATAGGAGACACTCTATTGAGATCTATGCCTTGGCTCTATCTTTGAATAAAAATTTGGAAAAAGATCATAAGTTAATTAGTGCTGCAAAACGTATAAATCTAAGCCTCCAATCCCAGTGAGATCCACAACCCTCACTCTATATGTTTATATAAACACATAAATTCTTCCACTAAAGTACTACCACATGATTACTATATGTATGATGGCCGCCAATCACATAAATTCTTCCACTAAAGTACTACCACATGATTACTATATGTATGATGGCCGCCAATCTCAGTGAGATCCACAACCCTCACTCTATTTGTTTATACACACACAAATTCTTCCACTAAAGTGCTACCACGCGATTACTATATGTATGATGCAGGAGTATTAAAGATCTCAAGTCATTCAACCTTTGGAGGACAAAGCTCCAAAGAAGGGGTCATGACTTTTGAGAAAACTTTATATTCTTTTATGTAAATATTTTTATTTTTTAAGTTGAGAGTGTTAAATAGACCAATGATAGTCTAGAATGTTTGCATAGCGTTGAATAAGATATGATATAATTGAATCTACATTTGTTAGCCGAATCCAAGAAGTCATTAGAATATGGATTAAGATTCTATTATTATTAACGATTGTAATTAGTTACAAGAAGGTACTTGGACAGGCTAGAGTTTATTTTGTACTTTATTTATGTTGTAAACCTTGGGGGAATTTTGGGGTAGTTTGTTAAGCAACATTAGATCACGCTGATGAGGAGAGTGCCTAGGAAAAGGAACATCCATTTGGTATATCAGGCCAAGTCTTTGTACATGTGATTTTGATTTATAAATAACATTTTCATATGTTTTTTTATTGGTGAATATCTATGTGCATTATTTGGGGTTATTTTAAATATCTCTACCTGAGAGAAATGATGAAGAACTAAATATTTAATGATGAGACTCTAGGAATTGTGTGCAGGGTTTTGATATTTGTATGATTCCCAGTAGAGCTAGTTACAAGAATATCTCTTCCTGTAAGAGGTTTCAAATACATGGAGTGAATTGAAATGTGAAATTTGATTTATGGGGAATGCCAATAATGCCAAACCAAGTTACCCTATGTTGGGGGCAGTTTTATTAATGTGTATGGGAATTTGATTTCTTGGGAATCAAGATCCATTGTAAATCCAAGTGCTGGAAACGCTGATTCTCAGATGCGTGGGTTTAGTTGTCAATCCATGTGGGAGTCGACTTGTTGAAGATTGCTCTACATTAAGCAATGCAAAATCAATCCTGGATGTTGAATGAGCTATAAATATGTCATAAATCCATGAGGTTTGGAACAA
The DNA here is from genome assembly GCA_001517045.1 of Pseudotsuga menziesii. Lineage (NCBI taxonomy): Eukaryota > Viridiplantae > Streptophyta > Pinopsida > Pinales > Pinaceae > Pseudotsuga > Pseudotsuga menziesii. Next base: position 25,427 of record LPNX011198564.1, read on the forward strand.
ATTCAAATGACGAAATCATGGTGAGTGTCTATTGTGAAGATGGAAACTCCAAATATGATATTTTGTTGAGGAAGAATAAATTCAATACATTGGCAATCACCATGTGAAAGAACTAGCTATTGGGAGTGTATTGAAGTTTGATCTATGTTTCACATCAATTCTATTTTGCTTATAAAATCCATTTTTTGTTCCATTGGAGAACTTACGATATGAATAATTGAGGGTTTGTAATCATGGGTCAAACTCTTGTAAAGAGAATGATGCCCATCTAGTATCGTTGAAAAGTAGTGATCATTCTCTAGAAAATTCCATTTTAATCAATTGTCATGTGAATGGAAACGATTCTCCGAGGTAGAGCATTCACTTTGGGTAATTACTAATTATATTTGTTGGGTTGAAATGGAATTTTATTTCTTTGTGAAAGAACCAGTTCATAGTTGAAGTAGTCAAATATTCAAATAGTTCGGGTACCAATGTTGTAAATAATATATGAAAACATTTTGTAGAGATGAATATGCCAGTAGAGGATTAAATGGAGAATTGTTAAGCCTAGATTGGTCCACTAGATAGAGATGTTGAAGATATGAAGTTCCTATGAACTTCATAAGCACCAGAATGATCTTAGTACCATAAGATTATATCTACAGAGAAGATACACTAGGTTGCTTCGGTTTTCATAATACATGATTGTAGAATGATTCTAACTTTGCATTTATGGATGTGATGACCAAAAAGTACAAGGAAGGTCATCATTAAGTGAGATGGTGATTATAGGGAAGGCTAGAAGAGTAATATGAAAGCACAAACATATGAATGGATTACAGGTAGGATATCTCAGGTGACTTGTGGAGAGCACAAAAAGGAGATTATAGAATAGGGTCAGTTACCTTGCTTCAAGTGGTATCAGAGAAAGTAAGTTCCTTGGGAAGAACAAGGAGATTCTGCAATAAGATATTTGTAGACAATATGGACAATTCTAGTAGTGAAAGTTGAGTGAAATTGGAGAAGATAGGAAAGAAACTTATAGGATTTTCTACAACAACAATTTACAAATAAAAGGAGGGTGCACTCAACCAACGATACTGAGTTGGAGCAACACTTGAAGAAATGGTAAGTTCAATGGTATTATGTTTTCAAATTTGATAGGATATGCTTACATTATATGAAGTAGCAGCTAAAGGAAAAGAATTATAATAGATTGGAACTTGAAAGTTGTAGTGAAAAGAACAAGAAATCTCTTAACTGTTGAAGAAGTTGTGGTGGAAGTTCTCAAGAGAAGAAGTGATTGCAAGAGGAAATCCTAGAAAGAGCATTGAAAGCTCAAGAGGTTTTGAGAAAGAGAACTAGGGTAATACCAAAAGGAAAAATCAAGAATAAGTTTGATGAATTGTTTACAGTAGGGTGGAAAATACTTGTTGTTATAAGGGTTTAGTTGTAGTCACGGTGAGTATGGAGGAACTCATGAGGAAAAGAGAAGAGAAGATGATTGTTGATAGTCATGTAAGGGGTTCAAAGGGAGGACACAATAGAGTGAAGGAATATTCCAAAGAAAATGACATGAAGAAGATGAGTGATGAGGAATTTGATCGAGAAATGACTAAGTTAAATGAAAGAATTAGTATGGCAAGTATGTCACTACAAGAAATGGAGAATTAAGACCAGAGAGTTGAAATGGAGAATGAAGATCAAGTGGCCTATTAGACAACTGTATGCCAAGAAGTTGAGGCACCGTATGAGGCATTTTTTGAGAGGTAAAGGGCTTATATTTACTGAGTATGACGAGGAAGAGAGAGTATGCTATTGTGAACCAGAACAGGGGATAATTCTTGGAGAGGATGACAGTGAAGAGGCTGAACAAATACCTATCGAGAGTCTCATGGACTGTTTGGAGAGTGAAGATCAACATGAGGATGTACTAACAAAGGTATCAAATGAGGATATAGAGCCTTATGTTTCTAAAATTGAATATGTGTGTGTGTATGTGTAGGTTATGCAGGTAAAGAAGGTGGACAACCATTCGAAGCTGTCAGAAAGGAAGAGGATTTTGAAGAAATGTATAAAAGAGACAAAGACAAGAAGGATCCAAAAGATGAAATGAAAGGTAGTAGCCTTCTGAGAGAGGGAATATTGTGAATGAATAGCAACACTCAACCATAATTCTTATAGCTTTTGAATAAGATCCGAAGTACCTAGCATACTAGCTAGTAAAGTCCAAGGTTGAAGATGGACATCATAGAAAAGAGGTTGATGTAATGAATTCACCTTTAGAAAATCATTTTTTTTAATAAATGTGAATGTATATTGACCGAAGAAGCACGATGAATTTTGTTTGAAAACATTATAAGGATATCTCTACAATAGGATAAGGTGGATGAAGACCATATTAAGTTTGCATACCAAGACAAGTTCGAGGAAACATAAAGTCAGCAAAAGGATTTAGTAGACAAACAACAAAACATTTCTTTGAAGCAAATCAAGCAACAGGTGGACTTATGTGACATGAATATGAGGCATCCACATGCTTTATTGAAATATGAGGAAAAACTAGGAGAACGTGTACAAGGAGGAAATGCGAAAAGAAAAATTGTTTCAAGGGACACCCAAAAGTTTAAAGATGCTTCTAAAACCAATACAAATTTAAAGACTACGGATGAAGACAAAACTCAAGGATATGCATATGAAGGATTATGTGGAGCATAAAACCAAGTTGTAGTTGTGACTAAAGAGGAGCTTTAGGAATGCCCTGAGAGAAATTTTTTCAATAATATGCTTATTATGTGTTCAGGTGTAACCAGAAAATAGATATATGATGCAAAATGTGGGACAAAGTTGGCTCATGAAGATAGCCAAAAGAAGGAAAGAGATGAAAAGCAACATTGATATGCATTGCTCATAAATTTTAGTGAGGAGATCAAATTTCTACGGGAGAGGCTACTCAGTCCGAAGATTGAAGAAGTCTGCACAAAAATGGAAAGTGTGAATAGGAAGAGATGCTTGAAGCACCTAATGAATTAGAAAAGTTTAAAATTAATTATTTATGTGTAGGTACCAAGGAATCTGAAACGAAGGGAGATGATGATAGGAAATTTCCAGCACATGAAATAGTGGGTGATAGTTGTATGCTAGAAAAAAGTAATGCAAAGTTCATGAAAGAGATGGAATTTATAGAAGGATGGTTGACCAAGAACAAGATTAAAGAGTCATTAGCACAAATTTGGGGTCTAAAATGGGACTTATACGAAATCGGGCCACCTCGCAAGAAAGTGATCCATTGACTTCAAGAACCAATAGAATTTCAAGAAAAGAGTGAACCATAATGGTTAACATGGCATATTTGACATTAGAAAACTCTCTTTTTTAATCTATATTTTCAACATATCTCCATGTCGTTTTACTCAAATTTTAAGCGGGAGCACTCGTTGGATGTGGAATTAAATTCCACATCCAACGAGTGCCCTCACTGCATACTTTTTATGGACCATACTTCCCCCAAAACAAGAAATACTTGAAAAACGTGATGATGAAATTTTTGTTTTTGGCGCAGTGGGGTGCGTCAAAAGTTTGCAGTGTGGGTACGCATTGGATGTCAAATTTAATTATGCATCCACTGAGTGCTCCCACTTGAAATTTGACTAAAATGACAGAGATATATGTTGAAATTGCGAACAAAAAAGTAGTTTTTTTTGTATTTCCCTCAAAAATTTATAAATATTATTTTATTTTTTTAATTATTATTTTATTATTTTCCTTAGGATGTCCATTTTAGACCTCAAATTTTCTCTAATGACTGCATAGAGTTTCCAGGCCTAGTCCAAACTGATTTTGAGAAACATATTAGGGTGCCAAACAACAATACCATAATTCAGGAGTTGGAAGAAGAAAGAGTTGTCTTGAGACATTAAGGTGGATAAAGCTGCAAAGTATGACCAACAGATTTTCAATGAACTTTGTGAATTAGAATTGAATAAGAGGCTTATAACTTTATGCAAAAGGATATGCAACAACAAATGAAGGATGATAACAACAATTTTCATCCAAGGAGTGGTAACATGTACCGAGAAAGGGACAAACTAGACATAAAATTGATGAGATATGGATGTTGATGCATAGGAACTAAATTGAAGTGAAAAGGTACTATAAGAAGAAGGCGACATTCAGCAACAAATTGCAGTTGGATGAGAAAGACTACATCATCAAATAAAACTTCAAGCAAGCACATAAACTGTGGGATCTTGGAGAGTTGAAGTTGACAGCAGCAGAGGAAATTGAACAACAACATAAGGAAATGGATGATCATCTACAATATAAATTTTGGGATCCAGGAGGATTGTTACATCTTATGACTAAGAGGCCATAAAAATTTCTACCATGGGAGTTTAATGTAGGATCATTAAAGCTCTCGAGTCATTCAACCTTTAGAGGACAAAGATCCAAAGAAGGGGTCTTGACTTTTGAGAAGAGAAGAATTTATATTCTTCTATATAAATATTTTTAAGTTGATATATCCTATGAGTGTTAAATAGTACAAATGATAATCTAGAATGTTTGAATGGATTTGAATTAGTTATGATGTAATCAAATCTGCACTTGTTAGAAGAATCCAAGGAGTCATTAGAAGATAGATTAAGATTCTATTATTAGAAACAGTTGTAATTAGTTACAAGAAGGTAGTTGGACATGATATAATTTATTTTTTACTTTCTTTATATTGTAAACCTTGGGGGGAATATTGGGGGGAATATTGGGGGGTTGGTCAAGCAACATTAGATCAAGCCGATGGGGAGAGGGACTGTGTAGAGGAACATCCATTTGGTATATCATACCAAGTATTTGTACATCTAATTTTGATTTATGAATAACATATTCATAGGTTTTTTATTAGTGAATATCTTTGTGCATTATTTGGGGTTATTTTAAATATCTCTACGTGAGAGCAATGCCGAAGAACTAAATATTTTATGATGAAAACCTGGGAATTGTGTGCATCTAGTATGTGTGAAGGTTTTAATATTTGTAATATTTCCAATAGAGCTAGTTACAAGAATATCCCTTCCTGTAAGAGGTTTCAGAGCCATGGAGTGAATTAAAATGTGAAATTTTATTATGGGGGAATGATAATAATTCCAAACCAAGTTACTCTATGTTGGGTTTTTTATATTAATGTTTTTGGGAATTCGATTTCTTGGGAATCAAGATCCATTGTAAATCCAAGTGCTAGAAATGTTGAGTCTCAGATGTGTGGGTTTAGTTGTCAATCCATGTGGGAGTTGACTTGTTGAAGAATGTTATACATTGAGCAATGTAAAATCAATCTTGGATGTTGAACCAGTTATAAAGCTATGGTAAATCCACAAGGTTTGGAACAAATGCAAATGACCAAATCATGGTGAGTGTCTATTTTGATGATGGAAAATTCCATTTTAATCAATTCTCTAGCAAATTCCATTTTAATCAACTGTCATGTGAATGGAAACGATTCTCTGAGGTAGGGCATTCACTTTGGGTAATTATATTTGTTTGGTTGAAATTTTGGAATTTGATTGCTTTATGAAAGCAATAGTTGAAGAAGTCAAATCTTCAGAGAGTTTGGGTACCAGTGTTGTAAATAATCTATGAAAGCATTTTGTAGAGATGATTAATCCAGTAGAGGATTGAATGGAGAATTGTCAAGCCTAGATTGGTCCATGAGATAGAGATGTCAAAGATATAAAGTTCCTTTGAACATCATTAGTACCAGAATGATCTTAGTACCATAAGATTATATCTACAGAGAAGATACAGAAGGTTTACTTAGTGTTCATAATACATGACTACAAAATGATTCTAACTCTATATATGTGGATTTGATGACCATAAAGTACAAGGAAGGTCATCATTAAGTGAGATGGTGATTACAGGGAAGGCTGGAAGAGAACTATGAAATCACAAAAATTTGAATGGATTAAAGGTAGAATATCTTTGGTGACATGTGAAGAGCACAAAAAGGAGAGTGGAGAGCACAAAAAGGATATTATAGGTCGGTTCACCTACATCAATGTATACTATGACAGAGCATTAATTTAGGGATCTTGGTCCTTAAAACAAAATAGATACTTATAATCCCAAGTCTTTCAAGAACATAAATAGAAGGGTTAAAACTCGTTATGAACAAGTTATATGTATAAAAACTCAAACAAGCGTAAAATCCTTTAGTCCAACAAAAAAAAAGTATCAACTACAATTTAAACATGTCGATGATGTTTAGAGTGACTATACTACCATAGATGATATATAAATGATTATGAAACATATAGAGGACAGTGTCCCGATCCTAATCATTTGAGGATGATTTGTATCATAGATAGTAAACAAGTAATGCTTTGTAACCCAATAGAACAATAACATGGAAATAACACTCTATTTAAAATAAAGTATGTGTATATATAGGCGAGTCTTCCCTTTAGATGGTTGAGTGACAAAGAACAACCATAACCAACCCATACACATGCAACAGGTAGATTGGGAATACAATAAAATAACTTATTGACATATTTTGAGTGCCCAATCGTGGGTTGACTGGAGAAGAATCTAAACCTCGAAGAAACCCTACAAATCCATTTAGCATTGAGCTCAAGATTAATGACACAATAGGGAAAATTCGAAGCAAGAAAGAAGATGACAAAGGATGTTTTAGTTTGAGAGGTAATATGAGAAGTTGAGGCCTCCAAGCAAACCCAACACTTGCTTCAACAATAAAATACAAGATACGTTAATATCCCCAAAGAACACATTCGAAGATCAATTAAGATATGAGCTATAGAATAAGAAAAAATATGATTTTTGCAAGACTAGAGGTTTGACCTCAAAACCTCGCTTGTAGCACAAAATCTACAAATTCGAGGGTAGAAAAGGGATTAATTCCCTTAACCCAAACCAACTAACCAACTATAATGCTAATGCTTAAGAAGAAGTAAACAAACAAAAAGAAAAGGGGAAAAACTTTCACCTGTGGTCTAAAGTTGAAACATTACCCTTACTCCTTCGTAGGCATAAAACCCACTTGCAAAAAGAGAGAGAGTAAATATTGAACACTAAAGAATATAGGTGACAATGAATGGATTTCATGATCTAACTAAGGAAATTTTATTTAGGCAGTAGATTTTACCTCCATGAAATTGTATGACTACAAGAGATGATTGACCAACTTGAGACCTTGAGCAGAGATAAGATATGCCGAACCTCAATAAATCCTCACTCCTTTTTGGGTTCGTCACTTGAGCAGAGGTAACCAAACAAAATCGCAAAGGGAGAGTCTAGTGCCCAACTATTTCCGAGTCGAGCTCGAGATCTTAGACAAATAAGTGCACAAATGACCAAACTAAAATTGAATCGATGATAAAATGATCAAATCCAACTTGAATTAGTGACAAAACTAGCAGACCCAACACTGAGGCTAAAGAGTACACTGCAGTTAAAAATGGATAATAAATAACCTCAATACAGGTTCTCAGTGGACATGGTTCTCAGATGCCACATGGCTTAACCCTTAATTATTGAGCTTCGCATTGTAGGAAATGGAATAGGTGCATCCTCCAAGTGCCAATATCATTATCAACTCCATACAAATGAGTCAGGGCAGTCGTGAGATGACCTACTCGGTTCCTTGACATCCAATACAGATACTTGTTGCGCAATTAAAAAATGATGAAATCAACACGCCGCCACTTCTAGGGGCACACAATTTGAAAATGATGTAACCTATCTGCACACCAATCAAATGTAGATAAAATAATTTTACGAATAAAAAAAATGAAAAAATAAACTATTTTTCAAAACTTAGCTATGTGAAAAATTGAATTTTAAGTACGAAAAAAAATACAAAATAGTGATTCATATATATCTTGCTACACAGAACATAACAACAACTTTATAGTAAAAAATTAGTCTAACTTAGACATATAAATTATCAGGAATCAACCACTTAGTTGAGAACAACACGACTCACTTTTGTTTCATCTAAATTTGAAAAAACTATGCCCAACACCTCCTTTTGCTTGCTATTTTATTTTATTTTATTACATGGTGAGAATGCCACACAATCACGTTTCGAGTATTATTTCATGTAACTCAAATTATTCGGGAAAAATTAATCCATCTCCATTCACCTTTAAGGAGTGATCTTAAGACCTGTTGAAAATTTTATATTTTAGTCAAATCTGCTTGGAAATTTCATTTTTAACCACTTTATAAAGATCATTGAAATCACTATAAAATAGAACACACCTTCTCCCTAGAATTTGCTCCCAAGTAGCTTAAACAACAATGACCTCAAACATGCAAAGTCCAACAACCCAAACCAACTCTTTGGGTATGTATCCTTGCAAAATAGAAAATATTCATTAAAACCATACGTTCTCTGTTAAGTGTAAACTCTTTTATTTTTTCTATGAAATTGCTCGAGAGACCCATACATTATAGAAAATATTATTCAATTAATTGTATTTTTTATGCTACTTTTTAAACTAAAACATGTAGATACTATTCAACTAAAAGTATATTTTATGCTATTTATTTAATTAAAACATGTATTCATTTTTATGTTTATTTCTTACACGGTCATTTTATTTAATTAAAACATGTATTCATTTTTATGTTTGTTTTTTACATGGTTATTTGTTCATAGTTACTAAATTTGGTCGGTTTGCCCAAATTAATTTGAAAATCCAGTAATTCATTTGATTCAATGGTAGCTCAAGGATTCACTTGCCACAAGAAATATTAAGAAAATGACATCCCTACGATATCATGGAAATAACTTCCAATCCTTTTTGAAAAACACAAAAAGCTCTTGTCGATTAATAGAAAGCAAATTCACTTATTTTTAACTGAAAAACAAATATCACATAGATGAATAGAGAGGGATGGCAATTGTTATGAGGATAAAGAAACCCTTAAGTAAACTAAACTAAAAGGGCAGTATCTGTATGATGTTTTTTATTAAATGCTCAGTGTTGGGAAGGGTGATTGGACCTTAGCCATATATGAAAAGTAAGATCATAATGTATAAATATGTGGATAAACTTGGTTTGATTAAGATGCCACCATAGTGGGAACTAGGAATATGAATCTCTCTCTCTCTCTCTCTCTCTCTCTCTATATATATATATATATATGTTAAATTTTAAATATATTTTGATTTTTTTTCCAAATTGTAAATGATATACATGAACTATTTTCGTATCGTATGAAATTTGAACTTGAGGGGTAACTGTGATTTAGTTTGTCCTAAAACACCATCTACAATGACAAAATCACTATATACAATGACAAAATGCTAGATACATTTAGTCATTTAAATAATTTGAATATATAATTAAGCTTATGTTTTTTTTTTAATATCTTCAGTGTATTCAATAAATTCTAATGCGATGACATGATCACTAAAATAGGTACAAATGTAGCGTTGATGGGAAAATAGAAAACAACTGTATCAATTAGGTCCAAAATTTAACACGTTTTTCTCTTCAGTACTCCATTTAAAAAAAAATTCCATGTTACCATGAGAAAATTCAGTTAAATGACCTTCTCAAGACCAAGAAAGAAATATATAAGTCAAGAGTGGAATTCCCATTTTACTTACATCCCCATTCTACAAGAAAGGTAATCCTATTAACATAACAAAACTATATCACACTCTCTCAATATCCTTTTCCAACTCAAAGTTTCAAAAACCTTTAGAGCCTTTGAACAAGAAGGGACTTCGGGTCCAAATCACTTCACCCTCTTACAAAAGAATAAAGACACCAAATAATATAAAACTTTGTACACTAATCTATTTCACCTTCCTCTACAACATTGTTTCCAGCAACTATCCCATCAACAATAACCTCTTCCTCCTCTTCATCTTCCATTTTCATAAATAAACCAAGTTGCTCCAAAGGATCTCTACCCTATAACAACGGAAAGGGTGTCAATCCAAATTGAGAATGAATAGGATTTGTCTCATCGCCTGAACTAGGGATGCTATTACGTTGAGAAGATATCAACATCTCCAGGTCCTTGAGGAATTGAGTGTTCTCATCCATCTCAACAATTTTCTCCATTTGTAGTGTGTTTATAATAAAAGGGTAATAAACCCATCAATACTGACTTCTCTTGTTTGTTGGGATCTTGCTACCTGGAGGTTACACTACAAACATCGTAATAACAAAAATAGAATAAATAGAACAAAAAAAAAGGACCCAAAACCTATTGTAATTCCAAGCATGTATCTTCATGCTCAATCTCCAATCCGTTTAGCTTCAACCGTATCTTTTGTTTCATATTACATACGAGCAAATTATGCATCTAGGAACAATACATAAGACATTTCCTTTATAATCCTCATTTACCTCCTAAAATTTTAGAGTTGCACTATATTGTCCTTGTTGTTTTTTTGGATGCCATTTTCATGAAACAATGTGCCAAAATATTAGTAGGAACCTGTAATGTTGGTGAGGAAATAAAGGTGCTACTCCAAAAAGTCATTCTCTTATGAATCCCAATAACGGTATAAAAAACACTCTTAGGAAAGAGAAATCTACAATAATATAAAGAAACTTACCAAATCTAGATGAAGATAATTTGATTGAATGACATCCAATGCGGCATCATAATTAACTTCCAATAATTTGTAATATTCCTAAACAATTAAGAAATCCTTTCAATCACCTTGGCATATAAAAAAATGCACTGAAAATAAAATAAAAATAATTGAACATTTGGAGAACAAGAAATAAAGTGCAACAAGGTTATAGAACTAGATAAAACAATGAGAAGCAATCCAGGTAGTTTGGACATTAGAAACTAAAATTTCTATAAGGTTGCTAAAATAGGCATGTTCTTGTGTTCTACCAAACTTGGTGAATCTTATCTTCAAATTATTAATATTGGAAATTTCACGAAAGTCCTGTGTCTATCCTTTCAAGATCAACAATTTTTGGGAACCATATTCTAATTGTAGAAGAAAGAATTTTGGAAAAACCCTTGTCATCCAAAATATAACAACTGAATATTTGTAATAGACTCTATACATAGTTTTGTAATCCACTATATATAAAGGTGGGAGAGTCAATTTTCTAAAACAAAATAATTGAGGTAAATCTTGGATTTGAAGGGGAAAATATTTTGTAAAAATGAAGGCTAAACGTAGAAATGGGAGGTTCCTCCTTAAATTATTAGGGAGTGAAATCCAAACAAAACCAAAACACATAGACCAACATTCACCACAAATGACCATATATAATTTACTAGGGACCCAATAATCTAAGGCTTAAATTCTCATATCCTTGAAAATATTAGGGTCACCCACAAAACAATTTGCAACTTCAAATCCAATAGTTCAAGGCTTAATTTTGCATATCCATGAAAGTATTAAGTTCATTACATATTATATAGAGAGTGAACTGATTGATAAGGTTAGAAAACTCCCTTCTCTCCCTCACCAAATTGAGTATAAGGAGGCGTATATACATATATATACTTTTAATATTTCCATTCCTAAGTCTTATGAGGTGGCTACCTCTCAAGGCCAAACTAAAGTATCAATTCTAGAGATGTATCAAGGGGTATAAAGGGCTACTCAAGCAATGTCTGTAATTGTATATTCCTAGGAGGATAAAAGATAAATCAAAGCGATGATAAGGCAAGTAAAGCTCTTGACATGGATAAAACTGCAGTGAAGACTCATAAGTTCTTAAATAAAGAAATGTGCCTAGAACTAAACTGGTTGATTAGAGCCATGTGATTTAGGAAAAGCATGGATTGGAGCATATGTTCTCTAGATTGCATAACAAAATTATGTCTCCTTTATTTGTCACATAGTCTCCATGAATATATAGTCATTTATTAGAAGCGGACTGGCCACTAGACCAAATTGTTGTATTTATTCTCGTTCTCCCATTCAATTTATTTAGTTGGTCAAGGCAAGTGAAATAAGGTTTAGGGATGTGAATGATCTCTTTAATTTAATATGTAAAAGAAGAGACCCAAAAATAATATCTCATTTGTTTTTTCCATTTGGTTACTCAAAAGAGAAATGCACCCATTAGGAATTAGTAATGCTTAACCAACACTCCAAGGTGACCTAAGCATTGTGCATATTTTTTATCATGGTAAAATGGAGGTATCCCAAAAGTTTCTAAGTTGGAAGTGCAATTGATGTTTTTATTTATTAGAATGATATGAGCAAACAAAAAAGAAGGTGGTTCAGTTGGAGGTTGAGTGAAGGAAGGAGGGTGAATGGTCAACCAACCCTTTTTTTTCCCGAGTGTGGAAAAACCAAACATATCAAGACCAATTAGAAAGGAGTAGTCCACTATTATCTATGGATTAACAACTAAAGGAACATAGAGGGGAGATGCAACTTGAACATAGCCCGAAATCTCTACATAGTCTATTATATAGGTCTTCAAGCACGGCCATGCATTTGAAGTTTATCTTAGATACTATATACTGTATCTAGTGTCCCTAAGCTATCGTGTCTCCCAAATGCTTGAGAGAACTACTCACGTTGGAAAGAGATTGTATCTCCTTTCTCACTGTAAAATTTGGTTGGAGAGGTCTTCTTAAGTAAGGTCAATAGTTGGGGAAATAGGCATGCAATAGGTGAATAGGGATCAATACCCCAAAATCTATACATAAATTGATTTTAGCGTAGTTCTGATTGGAAGGTTTTTCCTCTTTATATGGGTGGGGTGATTAGTGGTTAGGAAATAAAATTCAAGTTTATTACTTAGTTACATGCATCTCAGGAAACCCATAAGAGGTTAAATATCTATTCCTAGCTTGTCGAGTTTTAGAAGTTGATCTTCTTAACAAGTTGTTGATACATACTATAAGAGAAAATGCATCCTTCCTTGCCCTTTTCAAATGAATTCCAAATTGAAATAAATATTCAAATCAATCTTTTTACAAGTTCATTGGGGAAATAAACTAAACTTTGTGGGGGAATGATGCACAAGAGGGTTTATGGAAATTTCTCATAGCCATCATTGTTGAATTCTCATATCCTTGAATATATTAGGGTCACCCATAAAACAACTTGCAATTCCAAATCAAATTATTGTATGGAATTAAAAGAACAAAACACCTTTGTCTTGGGGAGGAAGGAGTAATACTTGTATTCGCTAAAACCCTCCCATCCTTGGCCTTTCCAAGCCATTTGAGCTACTATTTAGAAACATTAATCCACCTCTGCAAACACTCTCGTGTAAAATTTCTTCAAGCCCTTCGAAAAATGCCACCTAGAGCTCAAATTAATCCAAATTGCAAGGACAAATGACTGCAAATCTCTGTCAAAGTCTGAGAAGTTGTGATAGAACATAGGCAAGGAGTTCACAGATGAATACTTGGTATTTGTATCAACAAGGAGTACATGTAAGTAGGTATGCATTGAAAGAGCGTAGGGATGTGGTGTACATACCTGGATTCCTCATTCAACCTTTAAGACCATGGGATATTGAGATACATATCCAAATTTGACATTCATACTCAATTTCATGTTTCAGAAATTCATCTAATTACCTGAGTAGAAATAAATATACATGGTTTCCCAAATCATTTTATGCATACATCGACATTATAAATTACAGGCAATTCAAGCATGAAATGCACACCCATCCATGCAGTTCCACACACAAATACAATCATAAACAATAATTAAACAATGTGCAAACATAAAATACACCATGCCATTTATAAATAGTTAGAGACTTATATTTTTCATCAATTATTCTCTAATTGGATGCATGCGAAGGATGTTCCTCCCAACCATTGGAATTGCCAAGCCAAATCTTACTTTATTTTGTTTATGCCAAAGACAATGCTCATTGAAAAAGATAAATAACTTAAGCCACAACTAAATGAAATGTTTCACACATCCTTGCTTGCTTCACAAAGGATATATAAGGCTAACCACTTCTTTGGGATTAACTATCAATAACTTATTCCATCCACCTGTGAAGTACCATGATCCCTTGGGATTAACTATCAATAACTTATTCCATCCACCTGTGAAGTACCATGATCAGTAGCACATTGACTGTTGATTTTCATAATAAGGGAAGAACATGTAGGAAAGGGAGTGTTTTTGCCTTCATGTTAATTTAAATTTAATGAGGGGCTTGTTACTTATATAGGATTCAAATCAAAAGTATGCTTCAACATTTACAACATGTCATTTTTGAAGAACCAACATAAATCATTGTACACACACAATAGTGTTTAATGACAAAAATATAAGCTATAGTCCAAAAGAAGTTTGAACTGCTTATGCGAAACCCTTCTATGTACTTTGTACTTAAATGGCATTGCACACAGGTCAGTAAAACAAGGGTTTAATTGTGTTTTTACTATTTTAAACAACTACTAAACCCCTTCTCATATCTATATGCTTTGCTGAGAAACAATTTCATTTCTCCAACTTTTAAGTATGCAGTAATATGAAATGTCAAAAACTTGCATCTTAATAAGAACAATGTGTCTGTTAAGTTCTTCTCTTTTATGAACACAAATTGTATAAGGACATGAATTAAGTCCCTTTCGTGACTAAAAACCCATTTTAATTTAAAAAACCATGTGAACCTATAATGTTTTCTTGATTTCCCCATACCAACCAGTAACCCACCAGAAGTTTGAGAAAATTAAAAGAATATATTAAAGACTATGAACTAATTGAGCAAAGCTGTGAACACATGTAGTTTACTAGCATAGACTATCATGAGAGAGTGATAAACAATATTTGAAAATTGTTTTCTTCAGCTTGTATAAATTTAATTTAACAAACACAAAAATTGTGATTCTATGGTTCAAACAAATTGATCTTTGAACCAGGCGATCTACAATATAGACTTAGACAAATGTTAAGAGTAATCCTAACTTGTAATTTGCAAAGATCATTTAATAGAATGAACCTTTGTAATGGAGTAAAAAATCCACCCTACACTTTTCTTAAGGATTTTGCCAAGATTCATCTCCATACTAATAATCTTAATCTCCATATACACATCACAAGGACATCAAACCCATTGAATTGTATGAAAACAAGCAACTATGGTATAAATTAAGTTACAATGAAAATGAAAACCCTAGCTTTATATGATAATCAAATCTTTAAGGTTTTATCAATATTTCAAATCCTATTTGACAACTTGTAAAAATAGTAGTCATTGTGGCATTGATCAAATGTCCATGTTCCTATAATTAATTCAACCGAATAAATGATATCCTTGAACTAGAGTTACAAAATCTCTGCTAAAATTGTCAGGATGCACAGTTATGCTACTTATTCTTTCTCCACATTAATTTTGATTGGGGATATCTGCAATGAATTGGTCTAGATTATTCTATCTTGTCTTATCTCTACAAATATGTCAAAAATAATGACTAACCATTGTGAAAATATCCATGCTTAGATAAATACACATGTCAATTAATGTCATTGATTTCCACTAGAGCTAGTGTTGGATCAAGGATCACATGGAGTAGGAGGTGTCTTAGAAGCATTTATATTATCAACTGAAGCATCATCCTCAAGCTCCTCATTGAAAAGAACATGATAAAACCCCTTAGCTTGTCAACCCACACTAGTACTGCGAGGGAAATCTACCTTATGGCTTAGGGTAATAGGGACACCAACATACTGTGTGTGTGACTTGCAGACATATAGGGTTTAGAAACATATATAAGAGAATATGAGTTAGTAGGACATGTACCTTTTTCTAGACGGTTTCTCCAAGCTTTAAATCTCCTCCTCAAATGCTCCTTAGCCTTCTGATCTTCAGTTCTTGCAACAAAGATTGATATTTCTTCACAATATATTCTATTATTATCATATAAAGAGACATGAACATATCACAATTGTATTTAGAAATAAATAACAATGTAGATCATAACTCATAACAATAAAAGCATGTACTAAGACAAACATGGAATAAAAACACCCTTTATTGATAAAGTTCAGGAAACATTACAACCCTGTCTAAGACAAGCTTCTTCTACAAACCAAGACCCGAGTCCTCCTTGCTCCTCTCTCCAATAGATTCCTCTAGCATAACCTTGCTCTCAAACTTTATTCCCCTATCCTCTACCCTCCCCCTCTTTTTATACTTGTTTGGGGAGAAGGAATTCTAGGCTTAGGATGGTTAGGGGAGTCACCAATCCAGACCCAACTACCCCTAAATTAATCATATTTTTATTTTTAAACTTATCTTAATGGAACTCGTGGGTATATATAAGGAAACGTACGAATTAATTGCAAATTTTCTTCAGGAAATTCGTAAGTGCAACTTCTTAGGGATAACTCGCGGGGTACATATGGGATGACCCGCAAGTAACACATGAGTTGTCAGAAGAGGATCCGCGAGTGTAAGGAAAAAATATATATAAAAAGTGGCAAAGCTGAAGGAGTGAGTTTGTATCAAGGCTCTCATCCATCTATAAGGTTAGGGTCACTTCAATCCATAGTGTCCTTTTGTGTAACGACATGATGGATTCGATACTCAGATGGAGAAGTGTCGTTTCATGGTATAATGGATTCCCCCTAATGTGTGAGGTTAGAGGGTAATGATGGTCGAAATACATTACAAAATTTTAACTTGGAGGAATCAGAATCAAGGTTGCATAGAAGTGCCCAAAACAGACAAATCAAGGACATTTAAAAAATCATCACTGAGGATTCCATGTTCAATAATGTGGAACATGAAATAAGGCCACATATACATCATATAGTACATGAAATAAGGCCACATTTACAAGATACATTTACATCATATAGTACATGAAATAAGGCCACATATTTTTTACAAAAGTGGATCAAAGCCACATAAGTACAATGAAAGATATTCAATAATTGGAGATAGTGTCACGAAGAATGGGACAATCTTATGCAACTTAGGTTATATAGGATGTAACCCAAGGTCTTCGTCCAAATCCATAGAAACTAATATGAATCCTACCATGTGAATACATGAGTTGAAGTTGAACATGGAAGGATACCATTAGAATATCACTTAAAGAGATGTACTGAGAACCAATGCAGAGGATTCCACCAATATGAGCAATGGATCATAAGGTACTATATTTTAAACTCTAGGTCTTCTTCTATAGGATGTACTGATCGAAATCCATTTTGTGAAGAGAAAGGAAATGAATCCTTAAACAGATCACATGAGTACCTAGTAGACTGGATAAGGGAAGATGTACTTAGGATGATCTTAAAGATGAAAATGATAGGGATCAGGATGCATAGACAAAGGGTAAAGATCCTTGAACAATGAGCATGATAGAGAGATAAACCAAGGTAGCTTTAAACTTTCAAGGGAACAACTAGACTATCTACCATGTAGGATACATGGACAGATTCCAAGTGTATTAGAACAAGTGGAAGAGTAGTGACTCAAAGTGTTAGTTGAATGGGGAAGTGAAAAATGAGACATGAGTATTGGAAGGCTCAAACTAGTTCTTTGTTCAAGGATGATGTGCTTCCAAGAGCTTATAATTAAAGCGTTTGTTTCCTTCCTTCCTTTCTTGTTAAGTTTTAACGAGTCCAAGAAAGTTAACTCGAGCGTTTCTTTGTTTTTGAGCAAGCTTGAAGAAAAGAGATAATAGTGCTTGATATGGCATTGATTCATGGATTTTACGACCCCAAATTAGTGAATGCTCGTTGGCATTTTCATAGTTTTGAGAGTCTGAAAACTCCAAAGAAGAATCTAGATGGGTTATTTTTCGTAAATTTAGCCTCCTAAGTCCGAAAAAGTATAAAACAATCCTAAGGAGAACTCTCCTAGCTTCCGGAGAACTCTCCTAGCTTTCGGAGAACTCTCCTAGCTTCTAGAGAACTAAGGTATACATATTTTTTAGTTAGTCGACAAGGTCCGAAAAAGGGGTAAACTATCACCAAACCGACGCTCCTTCAAAAAAAATATGTAGGCTTAGTTTTATGAGTGTGAAGGAATGAAAGATCACTCGAAATGTTCCATTTATTTACGAGAATGGGACAGACAATAGTAAACTCGATGCTTTGTATTGAGGTTTAACGAGCATGAAAATTGCATAAAGAACGCTCGAAATATTTTTCATGTTTTAATCCAGAGCACAAAAAAGAGAAAAGTAAGCTCAAACAAGTTCCTTTTCCTTAAATTTAGTCCTCTAGGCCCGGAAAAGAGATAAATATATACCTAAATATACTCTTCTAGTCACAGTGAACTAGAGTATTCTTTTTTCATAAGTAATCCATATGGTCTGGAAAAGGGTTAAACTTATACCGTTATGGATGATCCTTCATTTACTTTAACGAGTCTGAACAAACAAGAAACTCATCTATATAGTCATTTTTAAGGAGTCAAACTAGGGATTGAAGATAACTCCATATGGAGGGAGCCTTATAACCAAGGGTAGTTTAGCAAATGATACAAAATGAGGTTCATTTTTGTGTGAAAAGAAACTACGAAGGCTTCCGCAACCTAGTAATATGTGGCATGGGTACCATAATAGGTAATAAGTGTTCTAACTAGGGTAACCCATGTGAGGTAGGTTGTAACCATGGAAGAACAATGATATTTGAAGGGTAAAAAGTGGTTGCAGATCACAATCCATGGATAAAAAGGGAGATCCTAGGGTTCATAAGGGGATAAGGTATAAATGCAAGATGCAAAAGGGGACCAAATCCTATCCTATATGTTAAGGAAATATGCTCCGATTTCATCCATAACTTGGAAAGCTAGGTAAAAACAATAAACATTAGTCCAAATAAAAGAAATTTGACCAAAACTATCTTAATATGGGTAAATGTTTGAAATTTTACTATAAATAGTTAAAAAATTGGTTTAAATACAATTCATTTGGTTTTTACCACAAATAGTGCAAGTTTTACCTTGGAACTTCAAATTGCTCGTGTTATCAAACCGGTGGGTGCATTTCCAAACCGCAAGTTGTAGTTAACACAAAAATCCATCATCTTTCATTTCATGCTTTCAATTTTTTATTTTTATGCATTTTTGAGGTATTTTGGAAAGTTTTAAGGGCACCACATTGTACTTGCAGGTAGCCCTACTACAAACTCATGAGTTCATGATGTAATCGTGGGTATGTAGTGGGGAACCCACGAGTGACATGCGTTTTCCCCACTGAACAGTCACGAGTGCTGAGGATTAGGTATTTTTATGAATTTAATGGCCAAAAACTTCGTTTTTCTAGGTACACAGAAGTCGGGTACACAAGTCTCGATTGCCTAGATCACTAGATTTCCACTGAAAGTGATGGTGATCATTGTTGTCCAAGCGATGGGTTCATCTGCACTACATTTGGCCATGCGGACCCACATGTGTATAATGGTGGAATGTTTGCGAGGTGTAGTATTTGATTGGTGCTCAGGGCTGGTTATTATCATGAAGAAACAACTATCACACTATAGATTGGTGAAGAAGAAGAAATTTGTCTATGCTAGCATCTTGGAGGCATTTTTCGAGAGAGAGTACCTGCTCTGAGCCCCGCAGTGAGACTTTAGGCTTCACCTCCATGTGACCCTAGGTTCACATGGTGGGGGTATGTATCCCTCGGCTAGGGTGGTGGTGAGATCCAGGGTGTTTATGACGACGACTTCTATGCATGGTGGGACTGCCAGGTGCCCACTTTAGAGCAGTTCCTTATGCTGGTTTTGACTTTCGTGGAGACCCTGAGTTAGTTCTCCCTTAGGAGAAGCATGGGGTGAGATGGGTGAGTTTATTTATTTTTTTAAATAATTAAAATTTTATGAATTTTTGTTCATGTGTTATATACATGTATCATATTCGAGTCTAAGTCATCTTTTAATGCGATGCAAATATTGGGCTTGTTCGAATAGACATGCATCCTAGGACCTTTGTACGACCTGTAGAAGGAGCCAGTGATGAAGCTATGCTTCGTATTGTAGAGGGAAAGATGGACAGACTTACACATGATGTACCGACTCTGAGGATAGAGAGGATTCACATCACCATGGAAGATAATGTGGTGGGTGTACCTCCATCATGGTTACACATACTCTGGAAGGTGTCCAAGGCCGTGTTTTGTTACCAAGAGGCTGTGGTAGAGGAAACTGTAGCTAATGAGGCTGAGGATCCTCTATATATTTTAGCATGTTGAGCATGATGATCCTATTTTTTGTATTTTGATATACTTATTGACTGAATCTTCAGATCATAACTCGATGTATATGGATGTACATATATATATATCCGGTTATTTGCACATGTTTCTATGTATATATGTGTATTATTTTTACAAAGTGTGCAACATATTCCAGTCTAAAATGTAGTTATCAAATGCATCATTAATTGTGTTTTGATTTCTTGAAATGTGTTGATATATAATATGTTCAAAATTTCTTTCAAGCAACCTAATCCTCAAAAACTGACATAAAATGGTAGAATGTCTCCTTGATAGAACCCATTGAGCTGAGAGACCACCAATTGGGAGTCAAGTATGAATTTTAGGAAAGTGATACCATGCGATATAACATCCCAAAGAAGCTCAATAACAACACTGTATTCAACTACATTGTTAGTTGGAAGACCTAAGCAAATGCCACCTGAGGCAGCTAGTTGTCTTATGGGTGCATAAATGACCCAAGCAGCTGAATCCAGGTTGCAAGTAAGATGATTTGTGCCATCAATAAATCATGTGAACCACTCCAAATACATGTGAAACAACACCAAACTACGTAAGAAACAATAACCAAGAATGACCATTTACAAAAGTATACAACTATAATAAAGAAAAAACATCATGCCTAAGCATAATATTTCTTCAAGTAGAGCCCATTACGAGGCTCAGGTAGCTTGTTACCATCATAATCAACTTATTCATATGCACCTTTGTTTATGACCTTAGACACAACGTACGGGCCTAACCACATAGATTTGAACTTCCCCGCCCATAGGGGTTTGTTATCCTGGTCATAGACCAAAAGAATCTCTCCTTTAGAGAAAACCCTAGGTTTGATAGTCTTATCGTATTGTTTTTTTACTCATTTCTTATGTTCTTCATTTGCTATAAGTGCATCTCTACGTTGTTCATCCAGATGTTCTAGATGCAACAAACATTCCTCTATATTAGAAGTATCAGGTAACACATGAATTGCTATCTTTAGCGATGGTATTTCGCATTCCACTAGTGTGACTACTTCCACCCCATGAACAACTTAGAAGTGTGCCAAACCATGTGGTATTATTAACATTTGTTCAATATTCCCAAAGCACAGGATACAACATGATATTCCAATTTGATCTACTCGCATTGATAGTTCGCTTGAGAATGGTTTTCAAAGTTTTGTTAATGGATTCTACTTGCCCATTCTCTTGTGGGTAAAAGGAAGACAAGTGTATTGCCTAAAACTAGCATAGTATTCAACTGTGTCATCATATTGTTCTGAAAGTGACTGATGTGGTCAGTGAAAATCTACTTTGAGATACAAAATGTTGTGATTATTGAACACGAAGTATGATGTCGTCTCACCATCAGCTTTAAATAGTAGACATTTCCTATGCCCACTTTGTAAATTAGTCTACAATGACAATGATATACTTATTCCCCCCAACAGACACTGGGTTTCAATTCATGAAATCCACCCCCCACTTGGTGACGGACCCTACCATGATGATGGGATAGAGACGATCAGGATGCGATCGCATATTTTTGGTGTACAATTGGCACAAATGACAACGTTTCACAACTTCTACGCAATCTTTAAAGACGGTAGGCCAAAAATAACCAGCACACAAGATCTTATGGGTCATTTCTAACCCATATAAATGATCCCCACATGCTCCACTGTGAGAATCATTCAGGACAAAATTGGCCTCCTCATGGGTAAGGCATTGGCGTAAGATGGAATATACCCCTCTTCTATACAATGTATCACTGATAACAAGGTAGTTTTTAGCGTTCAACTTGAACCTTTGTTGATCTTCCCGTGAGAAGGTCGTATGACACTTCAAAGTTTGAAGATATACTATGATATCTCTATACCAAGGATCATAGGTTGATATCAAGAAAATATGCTAATCAGGTTATGTCTCATATTCTACCACTATGCTTTCATTACTCAAGAACTCTGAGATAAGATCCACAAACACTAGGGACTTTTTCGATTTGTCAGACTGAAAATCTAAGTCAATATCCTAGAGTATGACAATCCACTTATTAAACTTTTCCCCCTATTATTCATTGGGATAAGACATACTGAAATGGATTCATGTCCATAGATAAAATATTTTTCCTTAGCAAGATGTAATGTCTCAGCCTATGAACAACATAAACTGCCGCTAAAGTCAGTTTCTCAACGTGCGAATATCTAAGCTCAGGACCAGCCAAGAATGACTAAGGTAGTAGATGACATGTTCTTGGAACTTATCATCTTCCTGAAGTAGCACCACACCAATCGTAGACTTAGATGTGACCAAATACAATACAAAGTCCTTCGTGTAGTCTGGTGGAGGCAAGAGAGGAGCTGATAATAGTGCTTTCTTTAATGCCTCGAAGGATTGTTGCACAACTTCATCCCATAGGATTGGAGTGTCTTTCTTGAGAAAGCGCATGAAGACCTTGGTTATCTTGGAATAATTGACAATAAACCGTCTGATAAAGTTTGAATTTCCTTGTAGACTCTATAGCTATCTAATGGTTCAAGGAGGAGGCAGATTAATCAACCCTTATACCTTTGTTAGAGACTATGAATCCTAGAAGTCTCCTCGATTCTACATAAAAGATGCACTTATTGGGATTTAAGCGAATCTTGTAGTGCCTACATCTTTCAAAAATTAAACGAAGATGATACGGATGATCATTCATCTTTCAAAAATGAGTCGAAAGATGATCTAGGTAGGGCTCAACAATATTCTTGATATCATGAAAAGAAAAATTCATAGCCCATTGAAAGGTTGCCCCAACATTTTTCAGGCCAAAAGGAATATTTTTGTACATGAACATACCCTAGGGGCAGATGAAGGCAGTTTTATGTCAGTCCTTAGGTTTAATTTGAATCTTATTATATCCCGATAAGCCATCCATAGACAAAAGAACTTCGCTATTTGCACACACATCAATAATCTGATCTATAAATGGTGTGGGGTAGTTTTCCTTAGGGAATCATTATTCAAATCCCTGAAGTCAGTACAAATGTGTATGGTCCTTTGTTTCTTATCGACCAAAATGGGGTTGGATACCCATTCTGTGAAAGATATAGGGTATATGAAACCAACCTTCAACAATTTTTCCACTTCAACCTTGACCGTTGCCGCTTTCTGTGGGTTCACAGGTCGAATATTTTGCCAAACGGGTTTAAAATTAGGGTAAGTTTTGATCTCATGCTATACAATGGATGTGTTGATGCCTGACATCTCCTCATAATACTAGGCAAAGACATCGCAGAACTCTTTAAATAAGGAAACATAAATGGCAATTTCTTCTGGCAAAGAATTTTCTCCAATATGAAGATTCTCCATGACATCATGTTTGGTGGATATATTGATATGCATAGTGGTGAAATGTTTTTCCATATTTCCATCAAAAAACACTCCTTCCTTAGGAAAAGGGTTAATAGGATTATCAATACCTTCAGTTAGTCTCACGTGAAACTCATAGTTTTCAATCCTGCTCAGGTTTGGTAGGAAGTAGGACTTGTGATGTAGGAATTCACAAAGTTTCTTCGGTCCTATCATGGCCTCCAGAATGGCTTCATTAGAAGGTAAAACTATATCTAAGTAGGCATACGAATAGGTTGATTTCACTTCCCAAGTGGGAAAGAAGGCTTCATCTCTCTCCTTTGAGATGAAAGGAGTTAATATGGAATTATCAGTAGCATTGAATATAGATTGGTAGGCTACTTCTATTGCTGATAAGGGCAGATTAGGATTTGCTTGAGAAGGAAGAACCCATAGGTCATTTCTATCTATAACTGTACAAATGTTCTTTCCTACACTCGTCAAGCCTAGGTAGTTTATAAAAGTGGGTATATCAAAATTTCCCATCAATGATGTATACATCCCAACTCCCAAACTCTCATTCGATGGGAGTGATTGATCAATCAAAGGTATGTTAGACTCTAAATTCTCCATACGACCCTTTCGCGTATATGAAAGTTGATCAATAGTCACTAACCTTCCTTCACGAGGGAACATGAGGACACAAAATACAAACGATGGAATAACACACATAACATAGGTCCAACTCCTCCTAAAGAGTAAGTTATAAACCAGAGGGCTGTCAACAACTTCAAATTCTACTGAGACCATTTTCCATAACAGTTTCACATAGAAAGACGACAGGATACCATGCGGGTGGAAAGGTCTTCCATCGAAAGTGGTCAACAAAGTGTTGGATGGAACTAACTTAGGGGATCCCATAGATTTCCAGCATGAAATATACATTACACATATGGATGCACCTTCATCTATTTCCATTTGTCCAATGGTTTTTCCTCCATGGACTATATCAATCGAAAAGGACACATGGTAAGGTAGGAATAGTTTGACATTAGATAGGTTAACATTAGCCATCAAGCTCTCAAATTCCATACTATCGATGGTCGCCAATAGTGCATCTCGCTGCAAAGGCCAACTTTGGAGCACTTCTAAGGCTCACATCGCACAAGGAGTTTGGGCCAAATCCTCCACAACCGAGTAGGCAGGAGAAACCCTCACATTACGATTGTGAAATGTATTTTTGAAAACACCTTTTGGTATCTTCAGCATAGGATCAATTGGTTTCTCGATCGAGAGCGGGGTTGATGTTTCAAAAGCTTTTTTGTCTTTCTGTAAAGACTCAGATTCATAGTTTTTGGCTCTAGGATACAATAAGGTTTGGGATCGAACCATGTTTATATAAGATTGATAAATAGAGGCAGTAGTCTGCATACCCTCTACATTCTTCAGATCACTAGACATTGCATTATGTCCTTGCGAGAACGGGTCCTTGAGGACTACAAGTTGTTGTTGTTTCAACAACTTCAGTGCTTGATCCATTAAAGGGAATTGATAGGTCAGGTGATGTTCATGGCATAAATTTCAAGGAAACTTTACCTTCTTCTGATCTTTCTTGTCCCCCTCAACATTATTTGCGAGATTTTGTTTATTATGATCTCCCTTGCCCTTTTTACCCTTATTCGTTTTCCCACCAGGATGCTAAGTGCCCTTATGAGTAGATTGTGAAAAAACATTCACATTTTGAGATGAAGGAGTGGCATCCTTGGCTAACTCCATTGCATATTGTTTCATTGATAATTCATGTATTTGTTTTTCCAATGATTCTACATTCAATGATTCAACGAAACCCACCACACCATCGGCATGTGGTGCATGCTTCGATTTTGCAAAGTTCATGTTGGACCTTGGCGCCTCAGGTATAATCTCATGGAGAATCCCAGACTTAGCATAAATTAAGTCCAGTTGCTGGGCCTTGAGTATGGATTCCTCCTCCAAGGTCACTCCCAAAGTTAAAACGCACTTTGAAATGTACGGCAATAGAGACTTCAAAAACCATTCCAATAGGAATTCAGGAGGAATATTAGCTTTAATTATCCTCTTTATTATTCTCCACACTTGAATATGGTCAGATATATGAGTGGCCTTATTTTGTTGAATAGTAGATAGAAGGTCTGTACCAACATCATACCAGACAAGAAGTTGAAAATGGTTCATAAAAAACGGTTGCTAAATCAAGAAAAATGTCATAGGTGGCAGACAGGAGTTCAATATACCATTTGGCTGCAACACTAGTTAGAGTTCTTTGAAATAGTCTTGGACAAATCAAATCATCATTTAGTGAGTTAGAAGAACACCACAAATTAAATGTCGTGACATGGCCACCCATATCTTCTCCAGTTTTTCCTTCGAACTTGGGAATGTCAGAAGGTAATTTGATGGGGACCAGTGGCCAAGTCAAATTGTGGTGCACATGGTCTTTCATAAGTTTTGAAAGGTCTAGAAAGTTTAACATTTCCAAAAAAGTAATATAGGCCCAGCCAGAGCTTGATATTGAGGATTTTGGGATGAGGAAGGTCTTGCACCCAAATTCCCAAAAGGTTGGTTGGGGTTGCCCCCAGCCACCACCTGTGAAGAAGTAGCAATGTTCTAAAAGGGATTCCATCCAAAGTGCAAAGGGTTGCTAACTTGCAGTGTATTATATTTTGTTTGAATGATTCCAGTTGAAGCCGAAGTCACAGATACGGGAGCAGTGATTCCCCCACTAAAAAGTGAGAAAGGAGAGCTTCCAAATGGTGCATCCAAAACTTGACTAGAAGTTTGAAAGATGAAACGTGGAAAAGGGTTCTGGATTCTGGATGAACACCTACATAGGTAGGTGAGGTACCTACATAAGGTGAGGATGGAGGAATGTGTCCTCCAAACCATGGAAAACCTTGAACAAAAGAAGTGGAACTACTAGGACCACTTTGAGTATTCTGAAACAAAGGAGAAGAGGTAAAGGGTACATTGGGAATCATAGTGACAACCATACTAGTGTTGAAATATTGTAACTTCGAAGAATATTCTATATGTATCTTTTTGTGGTCCCTGATGGTCCTACTGAGAGAACCACTTGTATTACTTTGTACCCCAATGCTTCTAATCGGAAGAACTAATAAGAGTCATGAGGTTGTCCCCTCTAATTGTAAAGGTGGGTCTTTAGCACCGTAGTGTGGTTACTTGAGCCGACATGTGTAACTCGAGCCTACATGATTAACTCGAGCCTACATGTCGAATGAGTTAATTGAAGTGAACAGATGAATATAAATAGAGGTGTAGCGCTCCTCATTTGGAACACACACACTCTCACTTGTATAGCGCATTAGTGGAGAAGAGAAGTAGCTGGAGAAGGAGGAGGATCAGGCTTTGATCTCCTTGCTGGTTTTATCTTTTATCTTTTTGGGGCATCTATATTAAGGAAGATTTTTATGGTTTTTTCCCTTTAGGGTTTTCCCAGGATAAATATTTGTGTTCCTTTTGTATGGTTGTGCTTGTCTATCTTTCAGTGATCCTATTTATATGCTTTTGTTATTAAAATGAAATGAAATACTGATGTCTTAGCTAAGCATATGAAAAGTTAACATGGTATCAGAGACACCCTGATAAGCAGACATTGTGCAGCTACAGAATCTATGGCTTCTTACTTTTTTGTCCTCTCTCCACAATCGATCATCAAAAGAAGGCTAGGATGACTTTCCATTGAAGGGCGCATCTTTCTGTCGAAGCGGAATTCGATTCCGAGCATTTTTAGTTTTCGGTGTGGGAAATTAGGGCTTCTTGCAGAAGAAGAATTTTTGAGTGAGCCCAGCATAGGATTTCTCTCCCCATCAAAATCAAAGTTTAGAGACCCGGATCAAGATTTTTGGTTGAGTGAAACTCTAGGAAAGTCAAACCCTAGTTTGACCCGGAGCTAGAAAAACCCTAAATACTAAAACTGATACGTTTGGGTATATTCGCTATATCCCAACATTGGAGAAGGGCCAGGAGCTAAAAATTGTAGAGACCTAAGATAAAATCCTGCTGACCATTGTTTCCAAACTTCAGCCTCAGATTCGCTATATTCTAGGATATATGATCCCTCCAAGTTAGGGTTTTGGCCTCTTCCAGAATTCATCCCTAAACAGGACACCTAGGAAAAACTGCTATATCTTGGGCTACAGAGATCTAAATGGAATTATTGAAGATGTTCCAGAAATATCATGGACTTTAATTTCTATGGTCCAAATTTTAGAGCCTGAAGATGAACCAGTGACACTTGTCATTCCGTACAACTTCAATGTTCTGAACAGTCCTGTAAAAGGTCACATTGGGAAGATGATCATAAATACAAATTGGTGAAACCAGTTCTGATGAAACCTATGGTTTTGGCTTAGGGATATGTGAGGTTACCTCAGTACGAAATTTTAGACATAGAGGTGCATTAATTTCGGAGAGATCATAGAAACAATAACAGGCATTTCTGCAGAAGAAATTGGAAAACTAGGGCTTCCTGTTCTGAGAGCTTCCCTCCACTGTTTTTAGAAAAGGAGTACATTGGACAGCTCCATTTGAAGATATATATCTTTATATCCAATCATATCTGAAAGATTCCAAGTTTTGAAAATTAGGGTTTCTCTGACAAACCCTAGATCAGCCAGCTCCGGAAGCAGGGCAGACACCTCAAATCGGTAAGATCTAATCTTTTGCTATTTGCATTTGAGGTTCTCATTTCAAAGTGATCTATCACATCAGCTTGATGATAAGTTTGGTGAAGTTCAAAACTTCCAAGCATGAAAGTATTTGATCTCTCTGAAGAAAATGAATTGGACACCTACATGAGTAGAGAGGTTCCAGTTCTAGAGGGAGATGAGCCTCAAAGCCTTACACAAGAAGAACTTGATCAAGGCCAAGAAGATCATTGTTGATTCAATCATGAATCAACTTGTACCACAAGTGTATTCCCTAAAGAGACCGAAGATGTTTGACTCCTTGATCAAGCTATTTGAAGATAAGAACACAATTCAGAAGATGACAGTTGAAGAATGTGAAGATCCAGAATGCATAACATATTGAAGCGGTAGAAGAAGAAGCAGAGAATGCAAAAGTGGTGATAGCCACCTTGAATGGGCTCCCATGATAATGGGATTCATTCATGCGAAGAATGTATGCCAGAAGGAAGTGATTACTTTCAGCTCGACTCATAAGAAAAGAAGAAGAAGATGAAGATCAAGCTCTCACCATTCAAAGAAGATCCCTCATGCGATGAGGAATATGAATAACTCAATTCTTGAAGAACCTCTTATTCATCTTATGATTTGGATAAGAAATGATGATTTCATGAATGGAGAAGATGATAAAGCAGAATGATCAAGATGGATTCTACCCATGAAACAAATAAAATATAAGTATTCAATTTTCATTTCATGATATTGTTTTGTTATACATTTGATTATATTCAGTTGATGTGTTATGCATGATAGATTGTTTGCATTAATGAATGTATACTACTAATATGCATGTGATGGGTAAGTAGCTCATGGTGCTATACAAATCTCCACTGCTACTAATTTAGAATGAAGCCTCCTTGCTGACATATTGGATTAGTGCACAATCTCAATAATGTCATGATATAAATGGAAGGCATCTAGAAAGTTTCTATGAGATATGGATGAATGTTGTATTGGCTAAACAGTTACATGATGCATAAGAATTTGTCGTTATGCATATGTTTTATGAAATAGTTCTAACCATGCAACTGGTGCATTTGAATTGTAAGGAAGGTCCTGTACAATCCCTAAAAGAAGGATGAGACTTGTTTCGAAGAACAAGTGATGCCAATTCAATAAACATGAATCTGAAGATCCCAGGGTCAGAGACACCATGACAAAAGAAAGAGCTTCAGAGAGTGGTAGATCCACCTCGAAGGATGAAGACCACCATGGGTATGAGAGATAACTCAAATTGAAGAAAAAGAATGCTATGAAAGAAGCTATGATCAAAGAATAACAGTTGATCATGGGGAATGATGTATATGATATGATTTCGAGACATAAAGGGAAGTACATAGTATCTTCCATATGGATCTACAAGAACGAGTGTACAAAGCAATGATCATGATTTGCCTTAGAAAGAATAGACTATGACATGACATACTCTATTGACTAGTATATATCAAGCATAGAATCACCTGTACAGAATGAAGAAGGAAGATAATACTCCACTTCAGGGGGAGTGACTACAGAAGATATCTGAGTTTGACACAGTATGACATGATGGGAAGCTTCCTGATGGATCGAGACTTTACCAAGAGTAAAGTGGGTTCCAACCTTCAAAGTTGAATGCAGAAGACTAGGATATGTTGATGATCTGACAAGACGAACTCATGGAAGATGTTATGATGAAAGAATACTAGAATGATGTTTGGGATATAGTACTCAAACTAGAAAGCAAGAATGTGGTATCTTACAAATGGATTTGCAAGATAAAATATGTTGCTGATAGAAGTAAGGAAAGACTTGTGGCTAGAGGTTTCTATAAGAAAGAGGGAATTAATTCTGAAGAGACACTTACTCCAGAAAGCAAGGTACACTTCCTTCAGAACTATGATGGTAGTTGCTTCCATGATTAAGTAAAGACAAGCCTTCCTTAATGGTATGATTGGGGAAGAGTTTTACAGCAAATAGTCACAAGGATTTGAAGTTGAAGACAGATGGACTCATATATGTAAGTTGAAGAAGGCCCTCTATGGCATGAAGCAAGCTCCTAGAGCTTGGTATGGAAGGATAGATAATTTCCTGTCAATTATGGGCTTTACCAAGAGTAAAGCTGATTCTAACCTTTATCTCAAGGTTGTAGAAGATGAACCTGTCATCCTGTTATTATATGTGGATGACTTATTCTTGACAGGGAATGAGAAACAGATCATGGAAAGCAAGAAGAAACTAGCAGAAGAATTTGAGATGAAAGACCATGGGTTAATGCATTATTTCCTAGGTCTGGAAGTATGGCAAAGTTTAGAAGAAATCTTTCTCAACCAGGGAAAGTATGCAGTAGAGATATTGAAGAGATTCAATATGTTGGATTGCAAAGCCATGGCCACACCCATGGACTCCAACCTGAAACTGTTAGCTGATAATTCATCAGAGTTAGTGGATGTGACTCATTACAGATAGACCATTGAGTCATTGATGTAATTAACAAATGCCAGACCAGACATTTGTTTTGCCGTGAACACCTTAAGTCAATATCTTGTTCAACCAAGACGGGTTCACCTAGTAGCTGCAAAACATGTGATGAGATATCTAAAAGGGACTATAGACCTTGGTATATACTATGATGGTAGCCATGAGTATAGATTGTATGGCTACATAGATGCAGATTGGGCTGGAAGTATCTCAGATAGGAAAAGCACATCAGGTAGATGCTTTTGTTTGGGGTTTGCTATGAGTTCATGGTTTAGCAGGAAACAGTCTAGTATTTCTCTTAGTATGGCTGAAGCAGAATACATAGCAGATTGCTATGCTAAGTTGTGAATTCATATGGATTTGGAAGCTGATATCAGGTCTCTTTGATCTGAAGATGGATACTACAATGATTCTATGTGATAACCAGAGTTGTGATGATAGAGAACCCTGTGTTCCATTGTAACACATAGAAATCCGATATTTCTACAGACGAGATAAGATGCAGATGTTTCAATATTCCCATACTGAAGATATAGATGATGTTTCAGTATTTACATACTGTAGATGCAAATGATGGTGATTCCGTATTTTTATACTTAATATAGAGATGTTGATGCTTTCAGTATTTCTATACTGAAGATATAGATGATGATGCTCTTAGTATTCACATACTAAAGATACAGATGGTGATATTTTAGTATTCACATACTGAAGATGTAGATGAAGATGGTTTAGATGATGATGCAATGACAAAGCCTCTGTCTCGGGTAAAGTTCGAACACTTTCGAGACAAGCTTGGTATGGTTCGGAAAGACCTTCCCCAAAAGGGGGAGTAGTGATGCTGCAGTGGGATTGTATCATCCCTGGGAACTTTCCCTAAAGATATCTGGAGACCTTGGTCTTCGAGAATGAAGAGGGATTGTATCATCCTGGGACATATGTCCAGAAGAGATCCAGAGACCTCGGTCTTCGAGAATGAAGAGGGATTGTATCATCCCAGGACATATGTCCAGAAGTGATCCGGTGACCTCGGTCATTGAGAATGTAGCAGGATTGTATCATCCTTGAACTTCAGTTCAGAACGGATCCGGCGTAACTTCGGTCATTGAGAATGTGGAAGGATTGTATCATCCTTGAACTTCGGTTCATAACGGATCCAGTGTAACTTCGGTCATCGAGAATGTGGCATGATTGTATGATCTTTGAACTTCGGTTCAGAATGGATCTGGTGTAACTTCGGTCATCGAGAATGTGGTAGGATTGTATCATCCTTGAACTTCGGTTCAGAATGGATCCGGTGAACTTCAGTCATCGAGAAGGTGGCAGGATTGTATCATCCTTGGACTTCGGTTCAGAATGGATCCAGTGAACTTTGGTCATCGAGAAGGTGGCAGGAGTGTATCATCCTTGGACTTCGGTTCAGAACAGATCCGATGAAATTCGGTCATCAAGAAGGTGGCAGGATTGTATCATCCTTGGACTTCGGTTCAGAATGGATCCAGTGAACTTCGGTCATCGAGAAGGTGGCAGGATTTTATCATCCTTAGACTTCGGTTCAGAATGGATCTGATGAACTTTGGTCATTGATAAGGTGGTAGGATTGTATCATCCTTGAACTTCGGTTCAGAACGGATCTGGTGACTTCGGTACTCGAGAACGTGTTTTGATCCCGTAATTCCAATAGGAAGGATTGTTTGAGTTCCATAGCTGTGGTGATCCCATAATTCCGAAAGGAAGGATCATTAGTAACTTCGTAAAGACCTAAATCCCGTAATTCCAAAAGGAAGGATCATTGACTTGATCCCGTAATTCCAATAGGAAGGATTGTTTGAGTTCCATAGATGTGGTCATCTCGTAATTCCGAAAGGAAGGATCGTTAGTAACTCCGTAAAGACCTAAATCCCGTAATTCCAAAAGGAAGGATCGTTGGTAGCTCCGTAAAGACTTGATCCTGTAATTCCAACAGGAAGGATTGTCTGAGTTCCACAGATGCGTTGATCCCTTAATTCCAATAGGAAGGATTTTTTGAGTTCCACAAATGTGTTGATCCCGTAATTCCAAAAGGAAGGATCGTTAGTAACTCCGTAAAGACCTAAATCCCATAATTCCGAAAGGAAGGATTGTTGGTAGCTCCATAAATACTTGATCCCGTAATTCTGAAAGGAAGGATCATCTGAGCTCCACAGATGCGTTGATCCCGTAATTCCGAAAGGAAGGATCGTTAGTAACTCCGTAAAGACCTAAATCCCATAATTCCGACAGGAAGGATCGTTTGAGTACCACAAACATGTTGATCCTGTAATTTTGAAAGGAAGGATCATGTTGATGTTTTGATGATGATGATGTTGATGTTTTGATGATGTTGATGTGTTGATAATAATGATGTTTTGATGATTTTTTCATGATGATGTCTCTGATCGAAAGATTAGAGTATGATGATGATGTTGTTGCTGATCGAAAGGTCAAAGTGCTGAAGATGATGTTGCTGATCGAAAGGTCGAAGTGCTGAAGATGTTGCTGATCGAAAGGTCAAAGTGATGAAAATGTTGCTGCTGATCGAAAGGTCTAAGTGCTGAAGATGTTGCTAATTGAAAGGTCAAAGTGCTGAAGATGTTGTTGATCAAAAGGTCAAAGTGCTGAAGATGTTGCTGCTGATCGAAAGGTCTAAGTGCTGAAGATGTTGCTAATCGAAAGGTCAAAGTACTGAAGATGTTGCTGATCGAAAGGTCAAAGTGTTGAAGATGTTGATTAAAGAAGTTGCTGTCGTTGAATATTGAAGACGAAGACTATATGATGTTGAAAAAGTTCCAATGATTTATAAATGTGTTACCCTGATGATGCTGATGATGTCCTCTATCTCTCTCCTACTATTGGTGTTGTTGATGTTGTTGTAGAATACCCTTCTCGTTAAGGGGGAGTGTTGAAATATTGTAACTTCGAAGAATATTCTATATGTATCTTTTTGTGGTCCCCGATGGTCCTACCAGGAGAACCACTTTTATTACTTTGTACCCCGATGCTTCTAATTGGAAGAACTAATAAGAGTCATGAGGTTGTCCCCTCTAATTGTAAAGGTGGGTCATTAGCACCCCAGTGTGGTTACTTGAGCCTACATGTGTAACTCGATCCTACATGATTAACTTGAGCCTACATGTCGGATGAGTTAATTGAAGTGAATAGATGAATATAAATAGAGGTGTAGTGCTCCTCATTTGGAACACACACACTCTCACTTGTATAGCGCATTAGTGGAGAAAAGAAGTAGTTGGAGAAGGAGGAGGATCAGGCTTTGATCTCCTTGCTGGTTTTATCTTTTATCTTTTTGGGACATCTATATTGAGGAAGCTTTTGCTGGGTTTTTCCCTTTAGGGTTTTCCCAGGATAAATATTTGTGTTCCTTTTGTATGGTTGTGCTTGTCTATCTTTCAGTGATCCTGTTTATATGCTTTTGTTATGAAAACGAAATGAAATACTGATGTCTTAGCTAAGCATATGAAAAGTTAACAACTAAAAGGGCCAATAGTGTTTGTAGGTTCCAATGGATTTTCCACTCAGGAACTCAGAGAAACTGGGGTTGAAAATTTTAAAGACACCACTAGTGCGGTAGATACATTTGACCGTGGTGCACTCATAGGAAAAGGAGAAACTCCACTGGCTACCATGGTTGGAGTGGGGGTGGGAATATCCCTCAAATATTATCCTAATTCAGACATGGAAAAACTCAATGGGACACCAACTTCAAGTGAATCGAATGGACAAACTTGTACTAGAACATGATCTCTTAGGTCAGCAAGAGGTGAATTGTAGTTCCTTGCAACTCTTCAGCTTGCAAATATTCGATTTTGACGGATAGAGGATCAGTCTGAGTGTATCTAAGTTCAAGTTCCCCTGGAATTTTGCTAACACCAGTTGGTTTAAATGAACCACTTGTGTTCAATATTTGACTTTGAGGTGGAGGTGGAGGCTCCACTGCTATGATTTGAGGAAGGATTTGCAACCTTCAGGATCTACAAGGAGGTTGGTCCTCCACATCTAAAAAACTTATTCACACGCATAGAAGTCAGATTAGATCACAGGTAGTCCAAAGAGTGCACCACCAAAAATATTCCTAAGTATAACAAACCAAGGCAGGTAAAAGATAAAACTTCTAATGAAATTTCTGGGATGATTAGGTCCCATAAAAAACCAATGAAGATTGGAGAACAGTTACTTGGGGTCCCATGACAAGTTTTCTGGGTGCAAGTGTTTGAATCACCCACTGCCCTCCCAAATTATTGTTTGAGGTTTTTTCCCTAGTATTCCCTAGGTACATTGGAAATAACCTTCCACCATCAAATGTGAAATATCCTTGAGTCAAGATAATAATGATATCAAGCCTACAAAAAACATTCCAGTGGAACAGTCGTAGGTCCGACCGATGTGCATGGGAAGGGTAGCTCATCTTGAAATCCAAATAGTACCAGCACCACGTAGGGCCAAAAGGTGGTACTATATAAACCACCAAACAGAAAAAACCCTGGTGTATGTTTGAACTAAGTATTGGAGGGGTATCTATGCAATCTAATCCTCACACAATCTTGTGCTTGACTACCGCGTTAGAGGATCTTTCCGTAGTGGATTTCCTAGAATACAAGTCACTGTGTCTGAGTTTTAAACAATCTTGGATAGTTGTAGATCACCTATTCTAAGATCTTATCCTAAGCCTAGTTGGTGTAGTTCCTAGAAAGAAAATGTTACTAGTTAATTTTAATTAATATCGTTCTTTTAAGAGTTGTTTTTACTTAGGGTAGTGGAAATGAAACTTATGATGTTATGACCTAACTGAAAGCAAAAGAATAAAAGATGTAAAAATTTCAAATTACAATTGCCATTCAAATTCCTTTTTTCCTTTTTCAAAACAATGAAATTTACCTAATGAACTTTGAAAAAAAAGACTTTTTTCTTTTTCTTTTTTGAAAACAATTCAAAAACAAATGTACAAGGAGCCTATCTAAGACTATCAATGCAACTAAAATGCTTTGTTTTTGTATTATCTTTCAAAAATTAAAAAATAAAAATCTAAATTCAACTTAATGCACCTAAGTAAGTCAGAAAATATGAACATAGGTAAATGCACTAAACACTAATTATGCCCCACAATCACAACCTTGAAGACTCTGCAAAGTTGGGCCAAAAATCTACTTGGGTTGAACTACTTCAAGTTTGAAACAAGGTAGATCAAAAAAATGGAAGAGTTAAAGGTCAAAACACTTATTTAAAGAAATTAGACAAAAGGTGAGTAAAAACAGGTGCTGACAGCGACTAGAATACTCATAAACCACTCACACTTGAACCAAAGATGGAAATAGGGAAGACCTAAAATAAACCTTGCACATACACTCAACCTAACCTACCCAAAAATAAGACTTACAAAAACAAGTCAATAGATATTTGCAATAGACTACAGACTAGTAAAGACTCAAGGTACAACCTTAAAAGCAGTTGGGACGTAAAAAATGCTCAAAGAAGACAAAACCTAGAAATCTGCATGGCCATCTATAGGAACACGTGATCGTTTATTTGATAGAACCGTGAGTCACTCATGACTGTACTTAAGGAAACCTTCGAGTTCACAGGGAAATCATGACTATAAATATAGGAAATCCATGAGTGGTTCCTAATTTTTTCAAAAAGAAAAATAAAAAGGCCAAGAACCCTAAATATGTAAAAATACCTAGCTGAAAACAATAGTTGCAAACCATGAACAAAAACATGGGGAACAAAAAATCGAAAGAAAACTCAATTGAAGAGACCCCAGCACAAACTAGACTCCCTAGTGTTTTGAGGGAAATATACCTTATAACTTGGGGTAACAGGGTCACCAACATAATGTGGATGTGACTTCCAGACATCTAGGTTTTAGAAACACATATAAGAGAATAAGAGTTAGTAGGACATGTACCTTTTTTCGGACATTTGCTCCAAGATTTAATCCTCCTCCTCAAATGCTTCTTATCTTTCTGATATTCAGTTCCTGTAACAAAGATTGATATTTCTTCACAATATCTTCTATTGTTATATAAAGGGACATGAGAATTTCACAATTTCATTTATAAATAAATAACAATGTAGATCATAACTCATAACAATAAAAGCATGTACTAAGACAAACATGGAAGAAAAACACTCTTTATTCATGAAGTTCAGGAAACATTACAACCCTACATGAGACAAGCTTCTTCTACAGAACAAGACCTGAGTCCTCCTTTCTCCTCTCTCCAATAGATTCCTCCAGCGTAAACTTGCTCTCAAACTTGTTTCCCCTATCCTCTACCCTTCCCATCTTTTTGTACTTGTTTGGGTAGAAGGAATTTGAGGCTTAGGATGGTTAGAGGAGTTAGGAAAGTTACCAATCCAGACCCAATTTCCCCTAAACTAATCATATTTTTATTTTTAAAATTTTATCTTAATGGAACTTGCGGGTATATATAAGGAAACTCGCGAATGACTCACGAATTTTCTTTAGGAAACTTGCGAGAGAAACTTCTTATGGATAACTCATAGGTTTCATATGGTTTGACCCACGAGTAACACAAGAGTTGTTAGAAGAGGACCCATGATTGCAAGGAAAAATTATCTATAAAAAGTGGAAAACATGAAGGATGTATCAAGGATCTCATCCATATATAAGGCTGGGGTCACTTCAATCTATAGTTCCATTTTGTGTAACAATGTGATAGAGACATTACTCAGATGGAGAACTATCTTTTCATGGTATAACAACTAGTTACTCTTTGCAAAGTGCAAGGGATCCCAAGAACATGATAAAACAATATGTCCATGTCTTGGGGAAGTGTTGTAATCACTCAGATCACTAGGTTACCAATAATACACATAAAGACTCATATAATCATAACAGAGACACGTGACAAGAATAGTGGGTAGAATAATAAATTATATTACTCAATAACACATGTGGGTCCATACATCAAACTGAACCAAGTTCATATATGGCTCAACAACCTATTTATACATTTACAAAACAATTATGGTAACTACCTATTGGTTCACTCAACCGACACAACCGATGAGGTCAACCTAATATACAATTAGTCGGCTAACCGACTAGCTCCTCCAACATCTCTCTCGGGAACAAAACCTTTCTTTGTCCCGAAGAAATAGGAGAGGTAACAAAATTGATTGTCTTAAGTAGTTCCTACAATTTCTTTGTTCATGGACTATGCTGTCGAATAGATGGTCGTTTCTGTATGAAGATATCCATAATGGATTATGTTGTCACTGCTAGCTGATGCTGAAATTATGTCCAATTTTCTAGTGCTTTCTGAATATCGATGGTCAAGGTTGTGATGCTTGACAAGGTCGACATCTTCTCATGTATTGTTAAGTCTATATTATTATTCATGTCGGGGCCCAAATATTGCGCTTTCTCCTATGATGTGTCGAGTAATTGTTTCATGTGCAAACAAACCTTGTCAAGTGTGTCGAGACTATGGATTGCCTTATTTATCCATTGATGCGCTTGTTTTTCTAATTTTTCTAACTTTGTTGATTCCAATACTATCCGATCTTGCACTGTGTCTTCCATTGCTTCTAGGAATCCTTGTTGGTTCTACAATGTCTTGATGTGCTCACAAGTCTCTTAGACCTATTGGAATACTTGGCCATAGTACGTATAGCAATTTCTTAAAACTTCCTCTGTAGTAGTAGACTCCTCAAAATGTTCTTTTAGTAATTTGTGAGATTCCAAGAATGTTGTATACTGTTGTCTCAATAGAAGAAAAGTTTCTTCTTATTTTTCATATTTCTTTGTCTGTAATTGTTTCTAGAGGTTAGATATGACACTTTCAAACAACTGGTAACTCTTTCCAGTGGTTTGTCAGCATCGGTTTCTTCTGCGCTTGGTATGAATTTTTGTACCAAATTCCTGCATTTTGTCAGAAATTATAGTTTCTATGATTTGAGTTTCTCAATTTGTTCATGTTTTCTATATTCTCTTATCTTTGATTCCTTATTGAGGGCTTTCAATAATTGGTCCAATTCTTCATCCCTGAGTTTTGGTGTTTATAGTGTAGTAGTCGATCCTAGCTGATGTAGATGGATACCTAATGGTAGTTGTTGAAGAGCTGATTGTGTATGCTGATGTTTCTTATATTTTTTCTTATGCTTCTTTTCTTTTCTCTTCCTTCATGATTGGTATCTATTTTGTGCATCCACTGCTCCTCTCGATATTGGTTCTACTTGCTGTTGTTTTGGATGTTGCTCTGTTGGTTGTTTAGTTTGTTGTGCTACTAAACTTCCTGGGAATTCAATGTTTATCATGTGTGTTTCCGGAAGGGATTCAGTGGATGGTTGGGTAATTTTCGTTGGTGTGGAAGGTGGAATTGAATTTGAAGGTGGTATAGGTGAAGGTGGGCGTTCTGAAATCAATGGGATGTTTGGGATGGTATCTTTAAGCATAAGGTCCTCGAATACTTGTGGTGATTTGACAAGTTCATTATGTTCAACAGATCCAAGGAGGTCATCCATTTCTTGGTCTATTTCTAATAGATCATCTTGATCATTTGCAACAGGTTCATTTTTATGGCTTCTTCCTTGCCCCCATTGATCAAGAGTAAGGGGTTTCTAGCAGATGGTATGGAAGATGAGGTTTGAGATGCAACAATTTGAAAATTCTTGTTGGGATTTCTTTGGAAGGTGGATTTAATAACTTCGACAATTATTGGTTTTGGTGCAGGCTTTGGTGTTTGGTCGGGGTGTTGGGTGATTGCAAGAGGTTGGTGTGAGGAGCTTGACTCAAAAAATGGTTTGGAGATATTTATTTCTTAATCATTGAGGAAGAGGTTGGGCATTCTGTCGATAAATTCTTGTAGGTCAACGTCTTTATCAAATTTTTCCTTAAGTTTTTCAGGTAATATTTGTCTGTAAGGGTTGGGTGAAGAAACAGAGGCTGGGTTTGGATTACTTCTTGAAATATTTGGGTTGGGGATGGACATGGTGGAGTGGAAGTTAAGTCAATAAAGTCGACTTCAGGATGGGTGGTGAATCTTACCTTTTTTTATTTTGCTTTCTTTGCTTCTTCTTCTATGAATAGTTTAAACTGCTTTTTAACGGATACCTTGTTCGTAGAGGCATCCTCCAAAATATCAGCAAATATGGAAAGTAGGTCATCCTCATCATCTGATTACTCTTGAAGAATGAGTCCGCACTTTCCTTTCCCTTTTTCCGAACTATATTTATTCTTCCGTGATTTGGATATTTCCAGAGGTAGTTGTTGGAGATTCTGCTTCGACATAACATACTCTAGTTTGTCGGACTGTGTTTATTCATCTGATTGTTCACCCTCCTCCTCCTGTTGTTGTGCTGATACAATGGTTTGCTGTGTCTATGGGTACTCTTACTATTTGAAGAGTTTTTACCTCTTATGCTGGGGTGTCTTCCAGAGTGAAAGTGCTGATATGAAGGTGTACTTCATAATATTCCTCTTTCTCCTGGTCGGTTAGAGGCTCGACAATCTGCCGATCAGTCTTCTTTGCAATCACTGGTATAGATATTTTGGTATTGGATTGTCAGTCTACCTCTGTAAAGATGTCCTTGACTGATGGGTAGTAATTGAGGGGCTTAGATTTTGTTGCATATCCTTACATGTACCAGACTATAGTGTGGTCTAATTCCAACTGTATGTGTGCTGTCAGTGGAAGACTTCTTCACATGTTTTGGGGCACCCTTCATCTGGCTATTTTGATATTCAAATCTTGGAACTATTTGTCTAACAACACTTTAGTTGCATCAAGTTCCTATGAATTCCCATCCATTGAGAATGACTTGAAGCCCCGCATATGGAATCTTGTAGGTTCGAGGAATCGTGGCTCTCCGACAGGACACATGTGGTACATCGTAATCCATATGATCAGCGATGGGAATATAATTACGGTGCCTTCCTACTGACATTTTGTGCAGATAGTTTTAACAAGGTCAAATACATATTTTGTCCAACAATAGGTTTTCCCTTTGTCTGCTATACTGTCACCATCTTCCAACATATCAAGCTTTAAGTCGCACCCACTTCCTATAATGGTTAGTCACGTAGAAACAATTTTTGTGACCATATTGGGTGTTATGGCCTTAATTTGACTGATTACCAGACCTTTAGAGTTCTTTCTAGTTGGTGTAGATGTTATTTTTTCAACCAACCCTAGTTTTGACCTGACTGGAACTGGTTTGCCTTTGTTAGATAATCCTTTAAGTTTATAAATAACCTCACCTAATATCTCAATAGGTTTTTTGAAGTAAAAATTCCCATTGTGATATTGGCTGATGATGAACTTTGAAATGATATATTTTGTACCCCTGAAGCTTGCTATGAGAGGAGGATTCATATGGCTCATAATAGTAATAGCGTTTAATTTCTGAGCTTCTGGTGTCATTTTCCTATCTATATGCCCATTTCTTAATTTCTGCCCATAGTCTTTCCTAAGAAGTTTCCTGAACTTTTTCCTTACTGATGCTTTCCAGTCTTTGTACCAATGGAGTTACGACGATTTCTAGCTCTTTTTCCTTTTTGGTTGTAGATCTTGTCTTCTTTGGTGCCATCTTGTCGATGACTTGTTTTGGTTCTTAAACAGGTATCCTAATCTTGGGAGTCTAATAGCGTTGTTTCTCAATCTCTTCATAAAATGATATGAATTCTTCGACTGATGTAGTATTTATAGGTGGTGCGGGTGATGATATGAATTCTTCGACTGATGTAGTATTTATAGGTGGTGCGGGTGATGAACTGGTCGATGGAGGTATTAATGGTGGATTTGACTGAGCAGAACGATCTGATGAAAGTTCCTTAAATGCACGCTGGTTTTAGCGCTCCTTCTGTCAGTCTTCCTGATGATTTGATTGGACCATTTCTTCGTCCTTTCAGCGATATCCATCATGGCTGTGAGAGTGTCATCAAGATGGGTGCTATTCACTTTGTTGATGGTGATTTTGTCGATTCCTAACTCTTTCGAATGGTACTTTTCTACCTCCTCCATGATAATAAGTTCTCGTCATTTTGATTTTTTTGTTTTTCTTCTTTTGTTGTTTTTAGGTTTTTATAGATTTTTCAATTTTTTGATAACAGTTATGAAACCGTTTTTTTTTAGAATTTTCAGTTTTGATATCACTTTAGTTGGGCACCATTGACTAGTTTCCGAAATACTTTTACTTGTAGGGTTCTTAGTCGATCTGATCCATTGACATTGATTTATTCAACTATGTAAGGTCCCATCCACTATGTGTGTAATTTCTTCGGCTTACCTTTTACCCAACTGTTATACAACAATGCAATATCTCCAACTGACAAGTTCTTGTTTTTGATGTTTCAGTCGTGCCATGCTTTCTGTTGCTGCTTTTGAATTTCTTAGTGCTAGATAGAAACCAGTTAGTGTTATTCTATCTTATCTAGTTGCATTAGTCGCTCCTTCTTAGCTTCTTCAACATTAATGTGTAATATGTCGACGATTACTGGTGTCTGTTGTCGAAAGTGTAGGGGAATGACTGCTTCTTGGCCATAGACTAGTCTAAATGATGTTTGGTCTGTATTGTCAGTGTTAAAATTTTGTGTTAAGCA
The DNA here is from genome assembly GCA_001517045.1 of Pseudotsuga menziesii. Lineage (NCBI taxonomy): Eukaryota > Viridiplantae > Streptophyta > Pinopsida > Pinales > Pinaceae > Pseudotsuga > Pseudotsuga menziesii. The sequence goes on from LPNX011198564.1 coordinate 67,708, forward strand.
CCTTGTTAAATTTTTGTTAAATGCTTCTATTGCATCGTTAGATTGAGGATGGTAAGCTGCGCTTCTACGGTGGTCAATTTTGAACTGATTTGTTAAGACTGCAATGGTTTTGTTGATAAAATGTGATCCTTGGTCTGTGATTAGAGTCAATGGACAACCAAAACTAGTAATTATATTTTCGTATATGAATTTGGTAGCTACTTCACTAGAACAGGTTTCGACAGGTTCTGCCTCTGCCCATATAGTAACGCACTCGACTACTCTAATGATGTAGCATTCACCTGTCCTTCTAACAGGAATTGGGAATGGTCCTATAAAGTCAATAGCCCAAATTTCGAATGTTAAACTTGGATTTACCAATATTAATGGCATCTCGGTGCTAGGTAAAAGTCAACCTAAAAGTTGACAATGATCACATTTACTGACAAAATTTTGGAAGTCTTTGTATAATGTTAGCCACCATAGTCCCAACTTTTTTTAATCTTTTTAGCAGTTGCATCTACCTAGAAATGTCCTCTAGCTGGGCCATAGTGTGCTTCATGCATTTTGTTCTCTCTTTCATGCTCCAAGACACATCAACGAAGTACTTCATCTAATCCCATTTTATATAGGAACCCATTGATTAGACTATAAGGTGTGTCCTTCACTGCTAAGATTTGCTTCTCTTTAGTACTCATTCCCTCAAGTGCTTGTCCATTCTCTAATAATTGTGCTATCTCTTCTAGTTTTGCAGGTACAACTTCTATTTGAAACAGATGTGCATTTGGGATATCGTCTTTGACTCCTGTCGGTTCCTTCCCTGTGTCAATTCTCGACAAGTGTTCGGGTCTGACATTCATCTTTCTCGGTCAAACTATAAATTCGAGTTCAAATTCTTGGAATAGAAATAACCAACGACATATTCTTCCGTGGTGTAAGGGTTTGTTTATGAGATATTTCACTACTTGGTGATTAGTGTAAAATATAAAGGGGTTAGCTAGTAGATAATGTCGATATTTTTGGAGTGAAAAGGCCATTCCTAATGCTTCCATTTCTGTTGTGGAATAATTGCATTATGCTTTGTTTAACTTTCTGCTGCTATACACGATTGGGTAGTCCATCCCATCGTCTCTGGGCTGTGTTAATATTGTGCCTATTGCTATGTCTAATGCGTCGATGTGTATGTGAAATTTGACCGACCAATTTGGAAACCTGAGAATAGGTGCTTCGACTAATTTTCTCTTTAGAGTGGTGAAGGATGCATCATATTCTTCAGTCCATTCAAACTCCTGATATTCCTTTAAGAATTCTTCTGAAGGGTATGCCATATCTGAGTAGTGACGAATGAATTTACTGTAATAGAATGTATGCCCTAGTAACACTCTGACTTGCTTTGGATTCACTGGGGGTTTTAAGTCAAGGATGATTTTTATCTTTGCGAAGTCGAGTTTGATACCCTCTTTGCATACAATATGCCCCAGTAGGATTCCTATAGGGGTTAAAAAGATCCATTTCTTTATGTTGAGTGATAGCTGGATTTTTTGACATCGTTTTAGCATTAGCCTTATCCATTTGTAGTGATATTTTAGCATGGATTATATTGTCCAATCATCGAAGTATACAACCATTGTTTTATATATGTATTCCTGAAATTATTTGACTACTATTCTTGATGATATGGCTGGTGCATTTTTAAGGCCGAATGACATAACTCTGTAAGCAAATGAACTGAATTCTCAGACAAATGTTGTCTTCTTTTAGTCCTCAATGGCGATTGGTACTTTATTATATCCTGAAAATCCATCTGTAAATGAGTAACACTCGTGTCCCGTGACTTCATTTAGGATTTCATCTGCAAATGGGGTTGGAAATGGATCTGTTAAAGTGACTTTATTCAGCTCCCAGAAATCGACACAGATTCTCAATTTCGTCAGGTCATGCTTCTTTCATTGAACGACCATTGGGATTTCCCATTCCGAATGGTCAATTGGGTAGATGATTCCATCTACTAACATATTGTCTATCTCTTTTTTCACTATTGCCTTATATTTGTGAGCCAGTTTGTAAGGTATTTTTTTTACAGATCTTGCATCAAGTTTAATATCAATCTTCGTCTCACCCATTTCATGTACTAACCATTTAATGTTTTTATAGTCTCATGCAAAGACATCCTAGAACTCTTTTAGGAGATTAACTATTTCTGTTGTTTACTCTTCATCCAAATAGTCACCTATTCTTGCCATTTTTGGCTTGTTATCATTAGATATGTCAACTTATTTGGTTTTAACCTTTGTGTCCATCCATTCTGGTGCCTTGCTTTTATTGATTTGACAACTTCCTTCCTTGAACTGTGAAAATGGTACTGGGAAGTTTGCTGCTGTCATCCAGTCGATATATTCTTTGTCGGTCAATTCGACCTTAAATATCATTCTAATTGGTATTTTATTAGAACGAATGTAATTACATGATTCTCTCAGTCCGCTATGCTTTTGTGTCGGACTATGATAAATAGTCGGATGTATAGATTTTTTTATTTGTTTTGTTGCTTCGACTAGTTTTTCATCTTCTAGTATGAATTTAAAATAATTGGTAAAGTTTTCTTTGAGTTCGTTCCATAAGAACGTTTCTCCTCGTGCTTCTTCCATCTTATACCACTTACTTGGTAAATCATCTAATGTGTATGGAAATAGGTGTGGCCATATTTGTTCATCTTTGTGACCAAGTCTTCTCCATTCTTTTTCACATATGATTATGTGTTTTTCAGGATCTTGTCCTTGTGTGAAGACTAGTATTTGTGCCTGTTTAGTTAGTTTCTTCCCTCCGAATATTTCGATGAAATATGTTGAAGTTTTTGTCCACGTTTGCAATCTTGATTAATGGATATCCCACCATTGAGCAACTTGACTTGCAAACGTTTCGACCAGGATTTGGATTTGGCCGTGCTCACCTAAGTTTTTGGAAACTTGTTCTATATGAAGAACCAGTGACTCTCTTTCTTTATACTGAAGAGACTATTTGGATTGGTGCTAAAGAAGGGTATTCCCTAATTTTTCTTTCGAATATATTTGGTATGATGGACATAAAAAACATTTTCATGTCAGTTTTTTCGAGATGGCCTGAATGGTATGGCATCCTCTTGCTTGAGTTTCATATTTTTCCATATTTGAGTCATATAATTCGGCACCTGAATTATAGTTGACTGAATCTTGGTTCCCCAAATGAATTTCCCCATAAATATTTGGTTCAGTATATTCTTCATCTTTTTGGATTTGATAAACTTGTTGGACATCAACCTCTTCATCTATGGGTTTGTTCCATGGTTTACCTTGTGAAGGATGAATAGGGACAATTACTTTCTTCCCATTTCCTTTAAGATTAATCCTTTCTTTATCCAATGAAATTGACACCTTCATCTTCTGACCCCATGGCCGACCCACCAAGGCTAGGAAGGAGTTGGATCCTTCCTTAGGGTATTTGATTTCAAAGTCGATTTTTTTGGTGATTCCTTTTATGGTCTTACAGACATTTATCCATACCCCAATAGGTTTGATAAGTCCTTGGTCTCCTAACTTTAGATATATGTATGATTTGTTAAGTTGAGGTCTTCCCAATTGTTCCTATGTATCTCGTGTCATAATATTCACTTGAGATCCAAAATCAACAACAACTTGTCAAACATGATATACTTCTATTTATAAGTCGACCAGTGGGTCAACATCACTCTTATCTTTTTTATTTAGGCTACATATATTCTTACTTTGTTTATCCATACCGGATTTGTTATTAATATTGTATAACAGATCAATAAATTGTGCTACTGATTTATCATTATGTATAAGTTAAGTAGTTCTTGAGATGTATTATGTCGACTATCATCGATTGCTTCTTGTCTTGCGAATTCTTGAAACATATTTGATGCATCCTTATATAATTGCTTTTTCTTTATAGGATTAGGATAGTCATCTTTGCTTTTTATTTTACTTATTCTTGGATTATCATTGCTAGTTTTTGTTCCTTGTCTAGTGACTATTTATAAATTATTTGTACGAATTATATCACACTTTTGAACACATGACAAGACATTAACATTTTTCTTCTTATTAATTTTTTTGTGCATGGTGGGACAATCCTCTAAAGAGTGATCACCCACACCACAACTAATACAAAATTTTAGGTCGGTTCGATATTTGTATGGACAGTCTACATACCCGTGACCTTATTTGTAGCACGTGAAGCACTGGATTGGTCGTCGTGGTCTGTTGTCCTGACTTTCGAAGAATTGGCCTCGACGTGCATATCCTCCACGATGACTATTATCGTACCGACGCTCGTATCTTCAGAATTTGTATCTTTGGTTTTTTTTTTCATTATTACTATTGTTCTATGCAACAATGTTTGTTTGATACACTGCATGATAGTTTTGTCGGTTCTTTAGGTTCAAGTGACATTCGGCTGTTGCATGACTGTTAACTTCAAAAATTGCATGCCAAGAAGCTTTTTCATTTTTCATGTCGAACGAACAATATTTTGTCACTTGTAGCCCATGTTCCTGGCATATTTCACAGACGCATTTTGTTTGAACAAATCATACATCTTGTTGAATGATGTTTTGTTGAAAATTGTCTTAAGTGTACCCTGTCGTCAAGAATTTGGCACACCAAATGTATTCTTCTTTGAGGTTAAGTTCCCATAATGATTTTTGAATTATTTCAAATTGTTCTTCAATATGGTTGTCCATAGGGTGCCTTGGGTAGTCTTCGTTCATCTCGACTTGCAATGCCTTTGTGAGTACATCTTCGTATGTGTTGAATGTGTCCATACTAATATGCCTCCAGATATTTTGTGCAAGCCCTTCAAGAAACCATTGGATTAATAATTGTTCATCAATGTTATAATCCAGCTGGCTGAGTAGGTCCTTTAGTCTTTTATCATATTCTCGGATAGTCTCTATGGGTTTCTGGACTATCATTTTTAATTTTTTTTTTCTGCCAGATGCTTTGCATCTGGGGTTTTGAAGAATGAAATAAATAGTTTCTTAATTTCTCCTTGGGTTGCGTTAGGTGTTTTCTCAATGTATTTCATGTACCAAGTCAGTTCTTGCTTTCGCAAATCACCGAAGAACTAATCCATCTGTCTATATTCATTTGTTACTACGTTTGCTTCCCGTGTTGATTCACAGACAAACCAATGTCATCTGGGATCCTCATCACCCTCATAGAGGGCAATGTGTGCGGTGTCGTGCCCCATTTTGTCGACGTCGATGTATCCTTCAAGCAGTGGTGGTGGGGGTTATGGGGGTGGTGGGATAATCTTTGTAACCCTATGTTGATCATAACCGTTTTCCACAAAACTCTCATTTCTGTTAGAATTTTTGTTTGTCGGTTCATCTTCGACAAGCTGTCGGTTTAGTTCAACTTCTTCTGTTGATACCGAAGAAATTTTTTGTAAATCAGATATTCTTTCTTGCGAATTCGGCTTCTCTATGTTCTCTAAAGCTATTTTTATATGGGGGGGTGCTCCTTCATGTCCTGGGTAGAGTAAGTGGATACTTCGGTTAGATGGGTATGATTGAAATGTGATCCAGTTTCCTTCTTTTGGTCGACGAATTACAAGATGGTCGAGATCATTTCCTTTGTTGTCTAGTCGGTTCCATACATTGAACTCACCAGCTCGTAGCCTTAGGTATTCTTCAACAATGGACTGCACTCAAACACTTAGGTTCAAATTTAGTGGAGAGAGAGGTATTACCTCCCGAGGTATCTCAAGCTGGAGAGCTTCACGCTGCTCTATCCACAAATATTCCTCCATCGGTGACACTTCTTCATCTACGCCCACTTCCTATCGGTCATGACCCGACTCTGGCGTATTTTATTCATGTTCTATCACTCCAATGGCCATTCTTCTCTGGAGCACGATGACCTACTCTCTAAGGTCCTACCTTTTCTTCTGGCTCTTATCTCTCTTTATTTTCTATAAATTTGGAGTGCTTTTGTGAGTCACTATCTGAATTATTTCTTTCTTGGCCCGAATTTTCATTGTTGGCGGTTGCTTTCATAGTTGACTAGAATCCTTCCACTCTACCCCAACACATGACCAAATAACTCCCATGTTAGAAGAATAATCCATCATTAGTACCTTAGTTACACTAATTAGTCAATTTTATTGCTTTTTAAGCTTCAATACACTATGAGGCGGACTAGGGGTGCTTAGGTGGACATATGCCATGTTAATTTGAGGTTCCATGACCCACATGGGAACTCCATATTAGTTAACCAGCCACATATGCACATCCATCATTGTTGGTTCTCTCCCATTCATTTAATGTGGACATGCAAGTTGACTTGGAGCGCTAGAGTGGGATTTTCCCCAAATTTGGCTTGATTTGGTGCAATTAATGTTTCATTGAGACTCTAAACCACCCAATTTTCCACACTCATGCTATCCAAGGTGTAATCATTGACCCAAAACACATCAGCCATTCCACTTCAGCAATTCATGGCCATTTGGAGATATTTGGGATGTGATTGGCCCACTTAGGGGGGTTTGATGCCAATTTGGCAATTTTGGGTTATTTGCTCACAATTGGCTTCCAAATCCATTAAAAACTATTATGATGTATTTATAAACCTATTAATAACAATTTCATGGTTAGAAAGTCCAAAATGATCTTGTTTCCAACTATCATTGTATGTAATTTATCTGTAATTTGATGGTTTTTGCTGAATCTTCACCCAAATTTCATTTGTGAACCTCACTAACGCTCCTAGATTCTATTGTGGTTTGAATTAATCACTTTCTGGTTGAAATTCCTCACATGGTATCAGATATGGTTGGATATTTTTGAGTTGTAGACCAAATTCTTAGGGGATTTTAGCTTCTTTGTTAGTGAATTCCAAATAAAATCGAATCGTTGTGTGTAAACCAGTTAGAAATTTCACCACCATCAACGTAGGTAGTAATGGAGGCTACCCACATCATGCTAACACCTTTCAAATTCTTTGAGTGGAAGGAAAAAATGGTGATTCAATTGAGAGCCAAGGGGCTTTTTAGAGTTACCATGGGCACTGAAGTGGAACCAAATTCTACTGTAGAGAAAGCCAAGTATTTTAAAAAATTGGATTAAGAATATGGTTTGCTATGTTTGAGAAACTCAAGATATTTTTTTTTCCACCTTGACAGTTTGACATCACCAAAGGAGGTTTGGGAGAAGCTTGAGTCTCTATTTGGAAAAACTGATGAGCTACATGTCACCAACTTGAGAATGAGCTGATAAGCTTGATCCCAGCGCACTATGATACAATCCAGGATTTCTTCACCAAGTTCAAATCACTTGTATTGCAGTTAAAACAATGTGGGATTGAGAAGAAGGAAGATCAACTGATCTTGTCTATACTTTCAAAGTTGGGGCCAGAGTTCTCAGTCTTTGTTAGCACATTTCACTTAAGAAAACTCACCCTTCAAAACTGGCAAATTCCAAGCTTGGAAAACTTCAGGGAGTCACTCACTCAAGAGCATGACAAATTGGTCCAAATGGGTTCCATCAAGACCAAATATCAAGCACTAGAAGTGGGGGTTTTGAATTGAGCAAAGGGCAATCCCAAGTCCAAGAATTCAAAGTTGCCAGATAAGAAGAAATTAGAGAAACCCAAATCCAGTGAGGGAGCTTTGAATCCACCCAAAGAAAAGGATAAGAAATGAAAAGAGAAGTCGAAATGAACTTACTGCCACAAGGGATGGAATCTAGAGAGCTCATGCATGAAAAAAACCATAGACACCATGGCGTAGCTGCTGGAGAAGAAAAACATTCCAGTCCCTAACAGTGCAAGGAAGAAAGATGGCAACTCCAGTTCAAGTGAAGGCAAGGATAAATGCCATGCATTGGTGGCAGGTACTTCTAACTCTTCATCCTTTATTATTGATTCAAGTTCTTCTAGGCATATGGTATCCAGGAGAGAATTTTTCTTCTCCATGAGTTTGATTGCTAGCCGAACAGTTCGAATGGGAGATAATTCTGAACTCTAGAATAGAGGGATTGGGAGAATTGATTTAGACCATGGGTTGTTTAGTGATGTACTGTGTGTACCAGAACTTGCAGAAAAATTACTGTCAGTCTACCAGATGACCCATACAGGAGAGCCAAAGAGAGTGATCTTTACTCCTAATTATGTAGATATTTTTGAAATCTCAATAGACCAAGTTATTGCAGTTGGGTATGCTGATCATCATGAAAGAATGTACAAATTCTCTAATTTCCTCCCTACTTCCAGTGATCAAGCACTTCACTCACATGGCAATGAGGTTTCCAAAATATGGCATGAGAGTTTTAGCCAGATGAATTACATATATCTCCAAACATTGCACAGAGAAGAAATGGTGGAAGGTCTTCCACAAATTCAACCATCTACTGGAGCATGTATTGGATGTGTGATTGGGAAGCATCCTGAGCAGAGCTACGAGAAAGGGAAGGAAAGGATAGAAAAAAAAACACTTAGTTTGGTGCATTATGATTTGATTGGTCCACTACCCACTCCCTCATATGGTGGATCTAGGTATGATTTGACTCCTCTCGATTTTGCTAGGTGTATTTTCTGAAATTGAAATTTGAGGTGTTTGAGCAACTCAAGGTTTGGAAAGCACTAGTAGAGAATCAGAGTGGGAAGAATATCAAGTCCTTATGAATAATAATGGAAAGGAATATGTGAACAATAATCTACAGCAACTTTGTGAGGAGTGTGGTATCCAAATGCAACACTCAACTCTCTACACACCACAGCAAAATTGTGTGGCAGAGAGGAAAAATAGATCTCTCAAAGAGATGGAAACTTACATGATAGAAGTGAGGGAACTTAATCCTGAGATATGGGATGAATCCATAAGTTGTTCTGCTCACATCCAAAACAGAGCCTTCCACAAATCAGTAAAAGGAATGACACCTTACGAGGCATGGTTTGGTGAAAAACCAAATGTCTCAAATTTTAGGATATTCAGGACAAAAAGCATGGGCAAGAATCCCTTCAGAGAAGAGGAAAGCCTTGAAACCACAAAGAAAACAGTGTCTCATGGTTGGATATGGTGAGGAATCCAAAGGGTACAATCTCTTTGACACATCTACTTGCAAAAAAATTGTTGAAAGAAGTGTCAAATTCGAAGAAGAGCCAATTCCTGATTTCGAACTTGCACCGGAGGATTGCTCCTCTCCTCAACCATTCGAAGATGTAAGTGATGACACATGCTCTATTTTTTCTGATAATTCTGATATAAATGTTGCTAAAGATGATATTTCTATGTATGACTCACCATCTAGGCCCAAATGGGATGAAAATTTTGTGCAAGCAGCTGGGGAATTGGCAGGAAATCCCCAAGAGCCTACGAAAAATAGATCACAAACTAGTAAGGATTATTTTGCAAGTGATAGTGCTCTTGATGAGCACTGTTACATGCTGATCCGTTCTGATCCTCATACATATCAGCAAGCTTGTCCAGACTTAATATGGAAGTGAGCAATGGAAGATGAGCTTCAGTCCCTCCAAGGGAACAACACATGGGAACTGGTTCCCCTTCCTCCCAAGAGGAAAGTTGTTCAATGTAAAAGGGTCTTCCAGACCAAAATTGCTGCTGATGATTCTGATATAAAACATAAGGCTAGATTAGTGGCTAAGGGATACTATCAATTCCATGGATTTGATTACATAGATACCTTTGCACTGGTTGCAAAGATGGACTCAATTAGACTAGTTCTTGCATTGGCAGCTAGTAAGTGTTGGGAAGTTCACCACATGGATGTAAAGAGAGATTTCTTGCATGGTGATATATAGGAGGAGATATATATGAAGCAGCCTGAAGGTTTCCAAGAGGATCCTGCATTGGTATTTCTGCTAAAAAAATCATTGTATGGACTCAAGCAAACCCCCAGGGCTTGGTATGCAAAAATGGATGCTTTCTTGCTTTCAATTGGCTTCACAAGATGCAAATTAGAAACTAATGTGTATTTGCAGAAAAATGATGTTAATTTGCAGGTCATTGTTATTTATGTTGATGACCTTATTATTACAGGTAGCTGCACCAATTTAATTGGCCAAATTAAGAACTCTTTGCACAGTGAATTTGCTATGACAAACCTAGGATTACTAAGGCAATTTTTGGGATTAGAAATTGAGAAAAATGGTAAGGGAATCATGCTGAGTCAGCCACATTATGCTTAAAAACTTATAAATAATTTAAATATGGCTAAGTGTAAGGCATCCAAGTCTCCCTTTCTTTCTGGTATTAAAATGCATGAATTTGGCAATTCCCCAATGGTGGATATCACACTCTACAGGAAACTAGTGGGCAGCTTGCTCTACCTCACTCATACAAGACCTAATTTGTATTATGTTGTGAGTGCTGTAGAAAGACATATGCACCAGACACATGAGATCCATTGGAGGGCTGCAAAAATAATTCTTCAATATGTCTAGGGAACTAAGAAATTCGGGGTGCACTACACACCTAGTTCCTCACTTCAACTAGCTGGATTTTCTGATTCAGATTGAGCCGATGATCCAATTGACAGAAAGTCAACATCAGGTTTTGTATTCATTTTTTCCTTAAGGTCCCATTTTCTGGTCAAGTAAGAAACAACACACTATCTCACTTTCATCAGCAGAGGCTGAATACAGGGAAGCAATCAATGCTGCAACACAATGTGTTTGGTTGCAGGGAATTCTTTGAGAGTTTGGTGTCACAATTGATTCTCCAACCAACATTTGGGTGGATAATTAGAGTGCCATAAAGATATCTACTGATACAGTAAAGAGGTAGAGTAAAATGCACATAGATATACACATGCATTACATTCAAGGCTTAGTGCATGACAGGGTGATCTCACTGTAGTATTGCCCAACCACTGAGCAAACTACTGACATTTTTACCAAGGCTTTCACTGAGAAGACCTTCACTTACCTAAGATATTTGCTTGGGGTGAGTGAGGGATGTTAATTTGAAGTTATATTATTGCAGTTCCATCCCCATGTCCATTCTTGAGGGAAGGTTTTTCCCATGAGGTTTTCCTTCTTTCCTTGGTTCACATGGACAAATAAAAATTGTAATTTATGAATTACGTACTTGAGGTGACTTGAGCCATTGTTGCCAATTCCTTCATCATTTTGTGAGCATACTTAGTTGTTGGATTAACGGAGGGTGTTATAAAATTAATCCATCATTAGTACCTTATTTACACTAATTAGTCAATTTTATTGCCTTTTAAGCTTTAATACACTATGAGGTGGACTAGGGGTGCTTAGGTGGACATATGCCATGTCAATTTGAGGTTTCATGACCCACATGGTAATCCATCTTAGTAAACCAGCCACATATGCACATCCATAATTTTTGGTGTTCTCCCATTCATTGAATGTGTACATGCAAGTTGACTTGGAGCGCTAGAGTGGGATTTTGCCCAAATTTGGCTTGATTTGGTGCAATTAATGTTGCATTGAGAATCTAAACCACCCAGTTTTCCACACCCACACTATCCAAGATGTAATAATTGACCCACAACACATCAATCATGCCAATTCAGAAATTCATGGCCATTTGGAGAGATTTGGGATGTGATTGGCCCACCTAGGGGGGTTTGATGTCAATTTGGAAATTTTGGGTTATTTGCTCACAATTGGATTCCAAATCCATTAAAAACTCTTATGATGTATTTATAATACTATTAATAACAATTTCATGGTTAGACAGTCCAAAATTATCTTGTTTCCAGCTATCATTGTGTGTAATTTATTTGTAATTTGATGTTTTTTGCTGAATATTGCACCCAAATTTGATTTGTGAACCTCACTAATACTCCTAGGTTCTATTTTGGTTTGAATTACTCACTTTATGGTTTGAATTCCTCACAATCCATATCCCACCCGATGCTTTAGTAAGCCTAGGTGGTTTTGTCTTTTTTTTCAAGAAGTATTCCCACTCCCTTTCTACAATAAACTTCTCCCATGATTTTTGCTTTTTTGTCTAGTTAGTGCTTGATGGTGGTTTGATTAATGATGGAAGGGGATCAACAATGTGTCTTGCTCACTTTTCGATTAGAATCTCAAACAAAAGAGTCAATAGTGATAAAAGAAACTTCTTAGTGAAATATTTATAGAACCTCTCTTTGATACTCTCAACAGAGACTCTCGTTTCCATGACACGTTCTTCACAAAAATTGTCTGCGATTTTTTTAAACCACTCCGATATATTTGTTCGTCCACCTCTCATCAGCCTCTAGAATAACTCTTTATATTTATTTTCTGCCATATTTTTCATCCAGAAACTTCTTCATAGACCAAGGTACATATTCTACAAACTTCTCATGTGTCTCATTGAAGAGTTTCTCCTTCGCTTGAGCAATAGTCAGTCTGTTTCTTTGACCGTAATTCTGAAAGTAGTTCACGATTTTATGCTCCCACCAATCCTTAATCTCTTGTTCTGATATCATATCCTCATGGTGATTTCATCTGTATATGTACTACCAGAAACATAACCAATTTTGTAATCACTCACATCACTAGGTTACCAATAATACACATAAAGAATCATATAATCATAACAGAGACAAGAAACAAGAATAGTGGGTAGAATAACGACTTATATTACTCAATAACACATGTGGGTTCATACATCAAACCAAACCAATTTCATATACATCTCACCAACCTATTTATATATTTACAAAATAGTTATGGTAACTACCTGTCAGTTCACTCAACTGACATGACCGATGAGGCCGACCTAAGCTACAATCAGTTGACTAACTAGTCTAGTCGGCTAACCAACTAGCTCCTCCAACAGGAAGGATCGTATATATACTCTCATGCTCTATATCTTAAAATACCTCTGTGTGTGTACCATGAATCTAGTAATCAAATCATATACATGATCAGTTATGTTGATATGAAACCATATGTCTAGTTGTGTATGATGCATCCAAGGTGTTAGGGTCTTATCCTAACACCCCTACTTTAGGGTACTTAGAATTTATTCAATCAATGTATATGTCCATCCTCTTTGAATAAGGTCCATTAGATAGTTAATGTATAATCATTTAATGTAAATGGTTCCTCTTTATCAAATAAGGCCCGCATGATGTGGTGGATATTAATCATGGGACCATAGGTATCTAGGTTTTTCTATTAAGGATATATTTAAAGAGCTAGGAATCCATGGAATTCTTTATTGAGTATTATTGTATTTGTGGATTTTCTTAGCAAAAGTGTAAGGTTTAAAACTGTGAATGGAAATAATGCATGCAAATTTTTAATTAAAACAAAGATAAAACAATTCCAAACACACAATACAAAGAGAGTTTATCTTAGAAATACTTAATCTGGAAAAACCAACATGACTTAGATTTGCATCACTATATTTTTCATTGTGATTTTAAAACCATTTAAATAAAATGTTTACGTATTTCACGACATCCAAAACCCTAATATGTTAACCTAGATTAGATTGAGAACCTATTTCCTTAACCAGGATCGTAAGGTGACAAAACCCACATGCAAATAATATAACGCATACCCAACATCTTGTTGTTTCCTTTGCAAAACAATGGTCCATGTTTTTATAAGATCACAAGTTTAGGGTATAAACCTCATAGATTCTATACACCAAGAGAAATTCTAGGTACTAATAGATTTAATCAACGAGTTTGCAACATTCTTCAAGGTGTAAAACTTTTCCACCAAACCTTTGTGTCTTCAACCATATATCTCACAAAGTGATACTACGCATCAATATGCTTCATTTTAACATGATAAGTAAGACTCTTTGCTAGAAATATTACAACTTAATTTTTGCATTCTAACCTTACATCTTTATGTACAAACCCAATGTTTAAACACAATACAATACATCTTATTTACTTGCATGGGTGGATGTCACGTATTCAACTGCTATAGTTGAGAGTGAAATTACAGCACATCCCTTGTTCATCCAATTGATATCTCCTCCAAATAGGTTCAACACATAACCAATTGTATATATTATGTAGTCAAGATATCTAAACTATTCTACATCAACACATCCATGTACATCTATTACTATGTCTACTAGGTGTCTTCCTTGGTAGTAGATTACATAATCTGTGGTGTTGTGCAAATATCTAAAGATCCCACTAGTACATGTGAAATTTTTTCCCACGACAAACCGTTGCTATAGAAACACATTTCTGTCAATATAGCGATGAATAGAAGCCCAAATGTTCATCACAAAATTATCGTCGCATTAGCCACACTTCGAATTTTCCGTCGGTATAGCGACAAAACATCGATGACATGTGGTGATTGTGGCATTTGCTTTAAAAACCAATAGCGATGTTTATGTGTCGCTATAGCAACACCAGCCGTTGCTATAGCGATGGTTTATTGTGGAAAAAACAAGTGACTAAGTCAAATTGGGTCATTTGAGCGATGTTTGGGAGTCACTATAGCGATGAGATATTTTCACAAAATCAAGCGACTAAGTCAAATTGCATCATTTGAGCTATGTTTGGGAGTCGCTATAGCGGCGGAATATTATTGCAAGATTAAGCGACTATTTCTTATTGCGTCGTGGAAGCGATGGAATATTGTCACAAAATCAAGCAACTATTTGATATGGCGTCGGTATAGCGACGTACGTTGGTCACAATAGTGACGACAATGCATTGCTAGAGGAACAAAAGTATGTTGAAACCAAGAAATTCCCAAGTCATTTTCCATTTCTATAGCGACGGTTTATCAGCGTTATAAAGATGAAAATCTATCGCTATAGCGACAAGTGTTTGTCACAACTTAGAAGCGACTATAAACTAATTCATTGATACAGTAATGTTGATATGTCGGTATAACAATAGAAGTACGTCACTATAGCAATGTTTACTGTGTATTTAATATATATATATATATATATATATATATATATATATATATAATATAAAATTTACAGCAAAGATTATATTTCAAATCTAGGCATACCTTTCCCTTCCCATAACCCAACCCCTTGGATATCTCCAAAAAAAACTTGAATCCTCCCAGGACCTAAAGAATAAAGGCCCTATCATTTATATTCTAGATGACTTTCCTGCCTTTTTTCATACTACCCCTAAAGTACTAGTGTCGTAGGAAACTGAAACACAATAACAAATCACCTAAGAAGAAGTACAAGAAAAACAAGATCCTTCTTTACAAGAGACTTCAGAAGAAACCATAGATAATCTAACACTTCATACTAAGAAATAGGTGGTAAATATTATAGGTAGCAATGAAAAACAATAAACAACAAAGCCAAAGCAATTAGAGGGCTTGTAGGATATGCCTCCACTTGCAGATACCTTAATGGAAGAAGTATAAAGTGAACTTATGGGGAATGCATAGAAAACGCATCCACCTCCTTCTTTTACAATCAATGAGACTTCAATTCAAGCTCAAGATGCATAGCTTGTGCAAAATCCTTAGCACAATCACACCATCATAAACATGTGCCAAGAACAAGTAGAAATCACTCCCTTTTTTACCAAAGACACTCAATAGAGGATGGTGCAACATTGAATAGCAGAATAGGAAGATGACTCTCAGATAACTGACTAGTATGCACAATAAATCACCAATGTATTTCCTCTATGAACACTTCCCCTAGGTTTTGTGATCCTTGATCTTCCAAGGAACTCAACACAACAATAATCTGAGAAACTCAAGAGTGCCATTATAGATTCTGAACATAAATTAGTTCGAGCTAAAAACTAGAAAAAAACCATTCAATATGCATACAATTACACTAGAATTTAATTGGGAAGTGTGAAAGAAGCCAAGAACCAAGAAAATCAAGCTCATATCATTACAAAAACATGGCCACATTCCTCTATGACCAAAGGTGATAGATGAAGCCTAAATTTTTCTAGTATATCTCTATTACACATAAGGATATTTCATTAGTTGTGCCCAAGGTAAGTCTTCAACTTCTTTTCACAACTTGGAAATAGCTAGAGACGTAATTACAAAAAAGGTAATCACAATTAGAATCCAAAGAGATGAACAACTACTACAATTTATGGTACAAGTTCCTTTAGTAGCCCAAGAAGTCTCCAACACTCGTAGCCACCTGCAACAGACGACCTAACAAAGAGAAGGAATATTTTATGCACTAAATGATTGGGTTGGAGCACTAACAAAGAAGCAGTTCCCAATAGAATTCTTGTGTGAGAGGATAAGACAGCTCAATGATCAAGGCAGGATGATCATAATCCAATTGGAACAATAAAAAAAGTACCAAAAATCCCAATAGGTTGATGATGAACTAGACCAACTTGATGACCAATTACTCACCATAAATAAAAATCTACGAGAGTTAAAACATGTCACCCAATCAACATAAGTCCACTTATGGAAATTGAATCAATTTTATAATTGTGATTGGAAATAGATACAATAACAGTATCCTACTACACTTGACAATGAGAAGGCCCATACATTATTATTTCCATTGGCAGCAGAATTTAAAAACTATTTAATTTCATTGCTTTTCATAATAATTTTATATGCACTAGTATGAAAATTCCTGGATATCCTAAAAAAATTTATTCAAATTGTGAAATTTCTACCTTTCTTACACATTCTCTCATCATTTATGTCTCTGAGTCTTCGTAATCCTACTTTGTGTAAAATATGAAGCCATCTATCTATTGCAAACCTTCCATAAGGGAATTTTGAGCTATCTCCAGCAAAAACAGATTTCAGTAAAGAATCATCATGATCCATAAGCTCCCGAGGTTTGCACAATTGGCTACTGACATCATGTCCACCACATTTGACAAACTTGGTGTCGTTCAATGCAACAACTACTGTGTTTTCAAATTGTAAGTCTTCCCATTTAAGATATATAAAGATCAGAATGCATTCTTGATCATGTTCATTCTTTTTTTCAAATCGAAGCAAACCAAACTTCACTAGTAACTCTTCGTTTTGCAGATCAAATTCAAAATATATAACTAAAATTTTGAATAATATCTCTAGTGTTTGAATTATTTGCCATCATATTTTATAGTATTCTTCTAGCTATGAATTGTTACAAGACTCATGAGGAGGTTAGTTATTTCTATCAACTAGATCAAATAAAGGGTAATGTAAGACCTATACATTTTATTGTTCAAGCCTCAATTTAACATGTTAGGAGAGTCATAATAATCACAGTGTATGGGATAAAATAAGATTCTAGCAGGTTTATTAAGGAGTTTTGCATATGGTGACTTATTTAAGGATATTATTGAACTAATCTGTATTGGGAGATAGATAGTCCTCCTTTTTCTGGTTCTATTGGGACTTACAGTTGTAATGCTTGTCATAGTGATTATCCTAGAAATTATTCTCCTTTAAATGATGATGGAACTTGTTCAAATAGGTCTTTTCAGAAGCTGGCTAGAAGCCCCTGCCTGGGAGACTTGTGATCATAGCCTTAATACTTTGACCCTTTTTATAATTACCTGAAGAGTAGAGGAAGGAAACTTAGTGAAAAACAATGAAAAATAAATGTCACACTCCATATTTGAAAATTCACCAAAAGTTCATGCTCAAAGGCATTTAATAGGAGAAAATTCAAATTACCTCAGCAGCACCCCATCCTAGTCCTATACTAGGAGCAGGACCTTCTCTGTCTTTCAATTCACTAAACTACACAAGGCACCACTCTAAAGAAACAAGATCCATAAAAATGTCTAATGCACATTTCATCTCATTTGGAGAAAATATGCAAACTCTTAGGTAGACTTAGCTAATTTGTATTTTATAATTTTTTTTCTCAAATATTCAAACTCAAAGATGAAACAATGAGACAAGTATTTCCATCATAGAAAAACCATACCTCAATATCCTTCATGTCCAGCATGTCCCATAAACAATGAGTTAAAATAACCATGAAAGTACTTAAAAGAATAACAATAATAAGACTAACGATATATATCATATCTAAGTTGTTAATGAAAGACAACAATACATAACAGTAGCATGATATATAAGATCTAAACCAATTATAAACTCAACTTAAGATAACTCAACATAACATGTTAGGGAAGAGATCCCTTATCCTCAGAAAAATACTTCTAAACAATCTTCAACCTCTTAGCGTTAGGTTAATTGCATGAGAATCAACTAGACTGACATACTTATGAAAGGAGAGAACCCAGAACTGAAAAAGAACATAAAATAGATCATCCAACCCTCACAAATAAAAAATAGTAGAAACACAATAATACGACCAACTCACAATAAAAAACAACAGCAAAGTACTCCAAAAAATGTCATATAAGGTAGCAATATGGTGGATGGCACCTAACGAGGGATATTAAGGTGAACGCAAGGGTGCAAGAATGCATAAAGCAACTAATGTGGACATGTCTTGCAAAGTACAAAACAAGTATTCAAAACATTTTTTGGCTCATCCTCCCAGCTGATGTAAAGAATTCCCACATAAATGCACAAAAGGTTCAAAATTTCCCCGTGGGCATGTTTAACTAGTTGGGAGCATTTTATCTTAGCCTTGCATGCATAATGCAATACTTGCAGAAAAGATTCAAAAAAATGAATGCAGGTAGAAGCAAAATGCTCGCATGAGTGAAGGAGATGTCATTAAAATGCATGCAAGGTCCCAAATATTCCTGCAAGTGGAGGAGAGAAATGCCAACCAAGGCTCAATAATATTGCCAAGCCTCAAATATGCCCCCTCTTGAGAGTAAAAATGCCCCCATCTAGTTAAAAATTCCCATAGGGAAATAGAGAAATAAAAACTACCACAGGTAAATAGAGTAAAAATGGCAGCAACTTATAAAAATCCCCAAAGCTAGTTAATTATTCCCACATTTAAGTTACAGAATACACTTACATCGATTCTCCAATTTGGATAAGCAATTGATTTGGGAAAATGTCTGCAGCCTGTTGAGAAATTCCTTGCAACTAGTTTGTAAATGCCCGTAGGACTGATAAAATGCCCATGCAACCTTATAAAATTCCCATAGGCGTCAAATATATGCACACATGTCCAGAAAAATACCCACACAAATGCACAAAAGGTTGAAAAATGCCCATAGGAACCCATAGCAATAGATGAAGTAAAATGCAGAAATAAATTAGGTACAATATGTTTACAGAAATATACATTTGTGAGATATTACTTTTCATCGAATGTGAAGATATATGTGAGACAAATTAAATATCTTGAGATGAACAGACCAACAAGGTTTTAGGGGGAGTAGTATGGTTAGATAAAGAAAAGCAAATAAATTGGAGCAACATTGTGATGTTGTCATTGATGCATGATTACCTTTTATGAATTTACTAGATGACTGTTGATACAATCATTATGTGGGCATGTACTTAGATTTCATGGGCACTTCAATGATAAAGTTAAACACTTGACAGATACAACTAAAGTAAAGCTGTTGTGGGAATCATGAGCTTATAAAGATATTCTCCAACTATATTGTACGACCACTTGGATGGAAGATTCCCATGATAGGTACAACAGTAAAGGAAAAAATATGTTGATGGAAAAGGATAATGACATTGCAAAAAGGGAATATAAATGTTGGTGAAAAAATATGATGACATGGAAAAAAGGACAAGATAGTTTGGACATCAATTCAATGTGACTATAGATTACTCGACCTTCTCAACTGTATGTGGTCATACGTCTCATGTGTCTCGTGCAAAGAGTGGAAGCTCATAATCATCATCACTGGATAAGGAAGATCATGTCGTCATCTCATCTTCCTCAAGTTAACTCAAAAAGGGGTGGCCAGCCCCTTGAGGATAACCATATTCATTGGAATATGTCACACATATTAAAAAATAAGATATGCAACAAAACTGAACAAACATTTTGCATAGAAATTGTAAAAATCACAAATATAGGTATATTAATTGTTTTAATCAACACAATACCGTCAAATAGATAGCTGCATTAATAATCATTAAAGTAATGAAAACAAAAACATTAATAACCATAATAATTTAAATGCTACAATATTGCACAATATAGGATAGTTTTCCCATCTCAAGAGAAAGTACTTCCTTGGATTAAACATCAGCACTCATATTGTTCTCCTTGTAAATGTGATGAAAGTCTTCTTGATAGTGGATGTATCCCTAGTCACAAAAAATAAATCCCTCCCATACTCATAGCTCCCAAAAACAAAAATAAACCACCCTAGTTCACAATACCTTCATACCTTCACCCACTATTTTGTTTTTTCATGTTTTAGTATGGCCTTTGACAATGGAATAGGAAATAATAACCACAAGATGGTCTTTATTAAGCATCATCTGTGTGTCAAACTTCGAAATGGTCACCATATTACAATCATATGACAAATATTTTTCAAGAAAGGGTCTATTGACGATGATGTTATCTATGATGACGATGATGGCCATAAAGACAATGATCATTATAATCCTTCTAACTACAATGACAATGATAATTAATAAACATTAAAAAACAACAAACAATTAAAACTATCTATCTTACCTCCCTCTGTCGCGACAACGAAATTTTACATCTTTCACTTACCTCACCTATGAATTAGGCCCGAGGTCGAATAGGAATTTTCAAGGTTACAGAGGAGGGTTTTAGTTACCTCACCCATGAACTAGGTCTAAGGTTGCAGAGGAGGTTCCGAGGTTGAAGAGGAGGAAACTCTTGTTTGTTCAATGAACCCCTTCCTTGAAACAACGAGAAATCTAGCTTGGGAGCGTGGAGAAACCCTTAAGTTGCGCCGGACATAGATCAATTTCTTGTTTGAATCATTTTTTATAGTATGAGTTCTTCCTACAAGCCACTTTTTATTGGGTGGGTGTTGGGCTTCAGCTCAATTTTAATGGTATCCTAGCTTTGGGGGTTTTCTATCGTCAAGGCTGTCCACCCTCTTCATATCCAAAAGCTACATAGAGGGACATTGTCAGATTGAGATAGAGATGCATAAGCAAAGGTGAAGGCCACTAAGGCATCAGGAAAAGCATAGCCTAAGGAATACTCAGGACTAGGTGGTTAAAACCCAGTAGTAGATATAGTATAAGTATATTTTTTTCCTGTAGAGATGTCTTCAGTAAGTCAACTACTTTCATTTAATCCATTAACTCCTTTTCTAGCAGAAGATATAATGCTTTACATGTATGAGAGTTTCTCCTATCTTCCCTCCATAAATTGTAGTTAGGGTTTTATTCTTATATATGGGAAGGGTTTTCTCCTATCTTCCCTCCACAGATTGATTAGGATGGATGGTTTTATACACAAAATACTTCACCTACTTCCTATCAACCTTGCTTCCAAGTATAACTCCGAGTTAGTGAAATATTTTGAAGACATTTAAATCCTACACTTATCAGACATAATGCTCGCAAGTATTGCATTATGCATGCAAGACTAAGGTAAAATTCTTGTAGCTAGTTAAACATCCCCATAGGGTAATATATAAATTCTTGCTGAACCCAAAAATGCATGAAATAGAGGTGGAAAGATGCCCGTAGGAGGTGTTGAAATGCCAACAGATGATTGAAATTCCCATGACATGTATGGACATTCCTGCATAAGTATTCAAGCACCCACACATGAATACTATGTGCCCGTGACATGTAAGGACATGCCCACAGTCATCTAGTAAATTCATAAAAGGTAAGCATGCATCAATGAGAACATCACAATGCTACTTCACTTTATTTCCTTTTCTTTATCTAACCATATTGCTACCCTATCAAGCCTACTTCCAGGTATAACCCTGAGTTAGTGAAAGATTTTGAATACATTTAAATCCCACACTTAATGTACATAATTCCCACAAGTATTTCATTATGCATGCGATACTAAGATAAAATGTCGTCAGCTAGTTAAAAATTCCCATAGCGTAATAGATAAATGCCTGTTGAACCCCACAAACCATGAAATAGAGGTGGACAGATGCCTGCAGGAAAATAATTGACATGCCATCACATTATTGAAATGACCGCGACATGTAAGGACATGCTCGCATAAGTATGCAATCACCCACACATGGAGACTATATGGCCGTGACATGTAAGGACATGCCCACATAATGAATGTTTCAACATTCATCCAGTAAATTCATAAAAGGTAGGCATACATCAAATTTGACAACATCACAATGCTGCTTCACTTTACTTCCTTTTCTTTATCTAACCATATTCAAATATTTGTGCATTTTTGCTAGCATTTTTCTGGACTTGCATGCATATGTTTGAGGCATGTGGGAATTTTATATGGTAGTGTGGGAATTTTATCAGTCCAATGGGAATTTTCAAACTTGTTGCAGGGATTTCTAAACAGGCCGCAAACATTTTTCCAAATCAAGTACTTATCCAATTTGGAGAATTGATGTAAATCTATTCTGCAACTGAAAGGTGGGCATATTTAACTAGTTGCGGGAATTTTTAGTGCACCTATGATGCCATGACCAAGCATACAATTGAAACAAATCTAGGAATTATGGAAATTCATCTCCGTCTAAGTGGTATTACAATATAGTTGAAGAATATATTTATAAGCTCAGGATTCCCATAATAATTTTACTTTAGTTGTACCTGTCAAGTGTTTAACTTTATCATTGAAATGCTCGTGGCATCTAAGGACATGCCCGCATAATGAATGCATCAACAGTCATCTAGTAAATTCATAAAAGGTAAGCATACATCAATGACAACATCACAATGTTGCTTCACTTTATTTTCTTTTCTTTATCTAACCATATTGCTCCCCATATCAATATGTAGACTAATTGATCCCACTGAAACCTTTCTGGTATGTTCATCTCAATATATTTAATTTGTCTCACATATATCTTCAGAATCGATGAAAAGTAATATCTCACAAATGCATATTTCTACCACAAGTTGTTCACATGCACTCAATTAATAAGGAACTTGTTGCATCTAGCAATTTCACCAGTGGTGCCAAATACTAGTAGGTTGGTGAGTTGTTTGAGACTAGCTCATGGTGAGAGAGACCACATTTCAAAGGGGGTGCACCACCATAGAAGAGATACGCTAGTCTTTATCAAGTGTGCATAGTGTATACCTTTGATGTAGGTCTATATAAGTGTCCATGCAGGCTCCACACAAGTATCAGGATTCAATGTTGGTGGGAAACATATGGAGGTTGGTGAGTTGTTTAAGACTAGTTATTTTACCCTAGAATTCACAAAAAAGATTGTACTTCAAATATAGGCATACCTATAGGCTCTTATAATGATGTTGGTAGGAAACAAGTATTAGAGACTAAATTTCGTCCTTGAAATTGATGTCCTCCTCGAAATTGTATAGGATAACATATATATGATTTATTTAATTCTTGAGAAATATTATTAGGAAGAAAAATGAGAAAATGGATCACATGCATCCTCAAAGGATAGAGAAACATCCATCAAACCCAAATATCCTACTTTCAATGGCATCCTTGTATCATATATTACCTCCATTTTCCTACTGCATACAACTTAACAAGTGCAATATTTTAGCTCTATGTTATGCTGCCTTGGAATTTGAAGTTTGAACCATTTCCAGCCTAGAAGAAATTCCATTATCATGCTCAACAGTCGATAAATTGAGTTTGAACACTCAGTTTTTTGTTAGATGGGCTTGGAAATGCTCCCAATGTGCCCAAAACTTTCACACACTGCTACATGGGTGCTCAAAATTAGAAATTAATCCTCAAATTCAACCCATAATTATGAATTAGGCCTATTACTGCTTAAATTAACCTATATTTAAAAATGATGGTCTTCATTGCATATTAGATACACAATCATGGAGAATTGAGGTTTCTTTCACACCGAGGTTTTCCCAGACTTGAGGGATCATACTTGTTGTTGCTATTTCACACACATTGGGATGCTGAGATTTGGGAAATTAATGCCTAGAATGCTTCTACAAGTTTATTTTGTGCCCATAAAGCTTCAAAACTCCTTGGTGGACACCCATGCAATATAGGTAGTAACAAGATGTACACCAAAAACACCTTGTATGATGTCTTGTGGAAGTAAAGAGGAATAGGGAAATAAGGGTGCATCCTCATAAACAACAAAGGAGAAAATAATTAATTTGGGATCAAATTTGTAGAATGATTTTCCTCTAGTGGTTTTCCACCATCCATAGGTTCGCACTTTACAAATCCACCCCCAAATTGAGGTCCTAAATGGGACAAGGGTGTCTCTCTCACTCATCACAAACCCCAAAAAATTGATGAGGAAAAATAACATTCATCAAAACCTCCAAACCCTCACAAACTAAGCAAGAACAAGTAATGACTAACAAGTCAAAGAATCCTGCAAGATCCTACACAAGCACAAAGCATTTGTAACTCAATCAATTGATAGGAAGCCCTTCCTTCCCTTCCTTCCCTTCCTTCCCTTCTAAGAAATCATGCGCTTTCTTTCTTTAATAAAATGCATGGGCATCTTGCCCTTTATTACAACTTATATCGCAAGAATTACATAATGAAATAAACTAACACAATGGAGTCTTCACTAATTTTCACTCATTTAATCAAAATACAAGTTAACATTACATAGATTTTGTAGTGTTATAGTTAGATTGAGGCACCACACTACTGGAATAGGAATGAGGGAGTGGAGTCACCACTCCATTTTGGGGAAAACCGATAAACCATGGAAGGGGAGGATAGGAATAAAAGTTAAGTAGAGAATTCCACTAGATTAATTAAGGTTTTAGAGTTGATTAGGATATATAGGGTTGTAGATTCATTAAGGTAATTTAATTAGGGTTAAAAAACAAATAGGAAAGAACAACAAATTAACAAAGGAAAGCAAACTAAGTAGGGTTACTTCACTAGACTACACAAGGCACCACTCTAAAGACACAAGATCGATAAAAATGTTTAATGCACATTTTAGTTCATTTTTAGAAAAGCTGCAAACTCTCGGGTAGATTCATCTCATTTGCATTTTATAATTAATTTTCTCAAATATTCAAACTCAAATATGAAACAATGAGACAAGCATTTCCATCATAGAAAAACCATACCTCAATATCCTTCATGTTCGGCATGTCCCATAAACAATGAGTTGCAATAACCATTAAAGTACTTAAAACAATAACAGTAATAAGAGTAGTGATCTATATTAGATCTAAGTTGTTAATGAAAGAAAACAATACATAACAATAGCATGATTTATCATATCTAAACCAATTATAAAATCAACATAATATAACTCAAAACAATATGTTAGGGAAGAGTTCCCTTATCCTCAGATAAAAATGCTTCTAAACATACTTCAACATCTTAGTTTTAGATTACTTGCATTCTACTGAACTAGACAAACATACCTATGAAAGGAGAGAACTTAGAACCATAAAGATCCTAAAATAGATCATCCAACACTCACAAATAAAAAAAAGTAGCAGCACACCAGTATGACCAACTCTCAATAAAAAACAACAACAACGTACTCCAAAAAAGTCACATATGGTAGCGCTATGGTGGATGGCACCTAAGGAGGGATCTTAAGGTCAACGCAAGGGTGGACATCCACCCTAAGGGGTAACACTAGTCATCAAAAAACTGGATGTCAACATTTAAGGGTCGTATATCTCAACGTTACCATGCAAGGGTCAATCACGAGTCACCACAAGGCTAAACATCACATACAAGTAAACATGCAAGTCAGCGTAACATAAAAACACAACATGACATCATACTAGGATCATGCACATCAGGTCAACGTGAGGGTAGGTTTCCCAACCTTCTCAATTGTATGTGGCCATACGTCTCATGTGTGTCATGCAAAGAGTGGAAGCTCATAATCATCATCACTGGATAAAGAAGCTCATGTGGTCACTTCATCTTCCTTAGGTTAACTTACGAAGGGGTAGCCAACCCCTTGAGGATAACCATAGTCCTCAGAAGATGTCACACATTATAAAAAATAGGCTATGCACCGACTAATGAAAATACAAATATTAAATGTATACAACTACATTTTTTTTTCATAAAGTCCAAGATGGGGACATCTAATTTGTTGTCATTTAATGTTGAAATTTCCATTCCCTCTCTTTCTATTGATTGTCTAGGTATTCTCTCCTGTACCATACTTCTGGTACATCAAATAGTAGGGCATGGAGGTCGCTAGATAGGGGAATCATCTACAAAAACCAATAAAGTTATATAGATATAAATGTTTAGTTATTATTGAGATACATATTTTATTATTTCCAATATCATTACAATGATATACCTATTGGCTGACTAGCTGAGACATTTAGAGTGTTCATTGGCTATGCCATTTGAGCATGAGCAGGTACATGCTCTACCATTCACAGAAGAAAATTTATTACTACACGTCATCAATTATATATTTGAAATCATAATAAATAATTCTATTTTATAGCATACATACCTGAATCATGGCTAGGCTTATCGCCACCAAAATGAGGCAACTCCCCACCATCATGTGGTACATGTCCGCTACCGCTACAATCACTACTTTTGTTGATCTCACCTTGAAAACCAAAAAAGAAATTTATTTTTCAATGTAATGATTCATGAATAGATTACACAAGTACATTATAATGATGGTATTATTATGAGGAAACTCAATTGTTTTGGTAAGATGTTTGACACGACTAAGTCTATAAAAACATAAGGCCAAGTACACCAAGGTCACTCAAGTCACACTATGGGGATGCTTGAAACCATTCATTATTAAAACATTTTTTCATATTAATATATTTCCAATGCTTAAGAAGTTTCAAGTTATCACATATACAAATTTGACATAACACGGAATTCAAGTCCAAAGTAATGTGAGCAAATTGAACATGAAAAAGTGGTTTTATTTACCTCTTTGTGCATCAATGGGGAAATTGGGGTTTTCCCCAAGATTTTTCGATGTTCCAACACATGTTGAAAACCATACTTAAATCCGAGCCTCAAGTATTATTCAGTGGCTTCTTCTTAAAAATCATTTCCCTACAATGCATAACACCACAAGAATTATTTGTTTTCTACAGTAATAAATAAATTATTTGTCTGCTACAGTTACAAAACATTTCTCTACAAATAATGATCATTTGTTTCTTTCAATTCGTCCTCTTAGTTTTTGATATTCATCCTGGCCCAGTTTGTGTTGCCCGTGTTTTTTACCCTTTCCTTTGTCGCTTTAGAGGTGTCGGGGAGCCTATGAAATATTTCAAATATGTTAGATATCGCAAGTTAAATATATTTAAAAGTAAAAAAATATTGAACATTTTTCATTGAAAATATGATATGCGACATACCTTCTTGAACTGATTGGCCAAGTATTTCCTTGTTTTCTCAATGCCTTCTCCTTCTTTGGAACCATCGGAGGATGCTCATACTTAGTGTTAATTTGCAATTTGTCCCTATAATCTGCCCTAACATATTTCAAATTTAAGCCAGCTGCTGTAGTGACAACTTTTTTGTTAAAGGTATCACCAAACAAGTTCACCATGTGGTTCATCAAATCATCTTTCAATTTGTCATTTTGGGCATTTTACTGTGTACGAATGGTGGTCCCAAAAATTTCCAAATCCTTCTCATGAAGGTTCTTATAAAAAAACATCATTTTCCGCAAAAACAATATGATCATTAATTAAAAATAATTCCAGGTATGTGGCTTTGAATTACATGAAAAAAAACTGAATTAATTAAATAATTCCTGCAATCTTTGGTATCTTGATTGGAACATAGTCCTTTTCTGTCAATAATGTAACGGGAAATGATCCCTTTCTAACCACACATATTGATCTAGGATAAAAACTTTCACATTCGATGCTACTCTCCTCTCTAACATCCTATGATGTAGTATTGGGTGAAGGGCCCTGTTAATATCCAACATTTGGTGAGGTTTAGCATCTAAAGGGTGTTGTTAGTAAGGAGAGTCAAATAGCCTTGTTGGTATAGTATATTGATGTTGTGTTGAACCATCGCTACTGCGAATACTGACATCTACATAATGTACTTGATGCACAGGCGTTGTCTCCAAAAATTCCTACAAAAAAAAAACTTTAATTGATTAGATCATATAAAAAATAGAGAACTAAAATAACATAAACGAATATATGTCTCATATTTCATAAAATATTTCAGATATGCCACTTACCCTGTACTGTACTATTGTTTGGCTCAAGTCAGAAATTCTTGGTTTGATTTCTTCAGTCATGGGTCTAATTTTTATCAGTGTAAGAAGTTCTTGATTGGAATTTTTTAAAGCCTTTTTCATAGTTCCCATTGGGTCAATTGAATAAAATATATCTTCCTCAGTGACCACCTCATCATCGTGATGTGGTGTGCTATACAAACATCAATCAATAAAAGTAGCTAATTTATTTTTATCATTAAAAAAATTCACGTAAAAAAAATAACATGGATTTAATAATAATAAAAATTTTACTTTAATCATGTTTAGGTAATATTAGCCTAACATTTACCTGATGGGACACAATAGGGGATTTCCCATGGCCAGCCTTCCACAATATAAGAAGCAACACAATTTCATATTGAAAAGTAAAAATCGAACCATGTCTAATAAGCATGATCAATGAAGAAACATATTAGTGTTAATATGACAATCATGTTTACCTGATCAGAAGCTACAGGCGTGTTGTGAGTACCCCCCTGCAACAATATAATAAGAATGATATCATATTCAAATATCACAGTGTTTACAATATGCCTGCACAGTGTTTACAATATCCACGCATGGTATTTACAATATGCCAACACAATGTTTACAATGACGCTTGCAAGGGGATACAATAATGCCTACAAGGGGCTTTAAAGGTTTCCCCAGTGAAAAAATATTATGTTGAGTGTGTTGATGTGTTGATGTTATTTACTGCACTTGTCATTTTTTATCAGATGTCTGCAAATTTTTTAAGTATTCACACTAATGCCAAAATTTAACACTATGAACCCCATCCCCTTGTACCAACTCTTTATATGCAAGAACCCCATCCCTTAAGTACAGTATTGTTATTAGATTAGATATACTTTAGCTTATATTAGCTTCTTATAGTTAATTACAATACGATTCAAATAACCTACAGTGCTCTGGCTTCGCTTATGCTCTGTTGCACAGATGGTAGGGTTCGTAATAAGGTTGATTAAATTTAGTAAGTATGAGGTTTAGGATTGATGCATAGGTTAATAAAGCCAAATCACAATCTTAGTTAATAAAGACATCCTTTTAAATTTTCATATGGAAGTTGGAATGACATCCTCAAACCCAAAGCCTCCATTTAAAACTATTTTCTTCAATTTTGAGAATAAGATAATCATCGCCCTATTATTTTCCATATTATGGTATAGAAATGATGAAGAAGTGGATGAATCTATTTTAGGTTTTCTATCACAATTGTATCCAATAATAAATGAATCCTATAAATGAAATATCCCTTCTTACCTAGCTCAAATTATTAATTAGTATTTAACCAAGTTCCCTACACAATAAATATTTAGGTTTATTTCATGAGAATTGCATATGTGGTATTACATGGAATAGATTTACCAATCCTTGCCTAGATAAGTTAAAGAGTGGTTGCAATTCACCCCAAATATCAAACTTTAGGATTGGTTTATCATTGAATATAATATATTTTTCAGGGTGTATGTATTTGAAGGAAGACCCTACTAATTACCTACTTCTTTTTATAGTGAGAATCCCAACAATGGAATTCGTCGGGAAGAGATTGTTATCAAATGAATGGCACTTTGGCAGTGTTAAACAACATAAGTATTTTCACATCCCCAAAGATGTGGGTCCCTTCTATATTATATATCTCAGCGTTGTACTCTACCTGGAGGGATTTATAGAGAAACTAAGTCTAGACAAGGATGAAGCGGTGGCCTATGACGCTCATGTGGTGATATCAAAACAAAGGTTAGAAAATAAAAAATCAACATATGAACCAACTCCTAGGCCTAATTTGGTAAGCATTGCTAATAAATATAGTTGGGAGGAGGTTGAGAAGATTATAAACAATGCCATAGCTTCAAGTGATCATAATCAAGTAGAAAGATAGAAGAGAGGGGAAGAAAACATGGAATTTGGTCAAGATGATCAAACCCCACAGGCCAAAAGGAAAAGGATTGATTCAATAGAGGAGGCCAAGGAATTAGATTTAAATGAGATAGATGTTGAAGTATCCAAGTAGGTTGATGAGATAGAAAAGAAAACCAATTTTTTGGGAAAAACACTAACCATATTAATTCCCTACCCATCCTTGTATTTTATAGTTCCTTAGAAATCCAAATCCAAAACTCTCAGAGTGCTAGTATTGGTACAAACATACCTACAATCTGTTTATAGGGAGATCAGAAAGAGTAGTGTACATAATGTGAATGAAGACAAGATGCACTCTATTCCTACTAACAAAATATTGTTGAGAGTTGCAGATAGTTTCAATGACACATTCTGATATTTAGTAGTTGATCCCATGTTTCCTAGGCCTACCAGTCTGGAATATTATAAAACTGTAGAGAATGTATTTGGCTGGTCCTTTTTTATCCAGCTTCATAAATTGGATTTCTTCAAGAAAGCCAGTGATATGATTTTTTCATATGTGGTCAAAGCCACTAAGATGGAGAAAAGGCTTATAGCGTGACCGAACAAAGTAGGATATATCCTTCATTTGTGGCTTCACAGTATGTTGGGTTAGAGGTGCACAATATGTTGAAGGTGTTTAAGGATACACTTAGCCATGCTCACAGCTAGCATGGTGATAGGGGGAGAAAAAATAATCTCATGTGATATGATGATGGTTGAAGGGGTGTCCTTAATGCATGTTTACCCTTATGATAACTACAACATTCCTAAAATGAATTCTTCTAGATTTGGATATAATTAGCAAGAATAACCTAAAAAACACTTGTTGATGATTATATGACTTATATAGAGCTAGTTATCGCTATTTTTATCATTGCATGAAGACAAATCCTGGCAATCACATGAATACTTGAGAGCATGTCTGGATGAACATAAGGAGAAGCTTGAATACTAATTGATAAGGGACCATCTATGAGACAAGTTAAGTACTGCATACTATTGTGCAGACACATAGTATACCCAATTTCATATTTGAAGTATCATGGACAAAGACGTTTAGTGGCATATTTGAATATTGTTTGAAGACATCTTGAGGACATATCATGGAAAAATATTTACATATGAAATAAGTGTATCAAGGGTGTATTCTTAAACATTAAACAGTTGCAGCAACATAATCAATACATTCATGATACAATGATATGCCATCATTAACCTTGTTAATTTGTGGAACAAATTGTAGTAAATTTTGTGAGAAGAAAAGGTGCAAATCCAACATTAAAATCCTCTCAAATATTGTTTTTTCAAAGGCAAAATCAAGCTTGCTAAAAGATATATCAGTCCTGATCAAGCTCATAATTTGAATAGCCTAATGACTTCTTACATTAATAGTGACAATATTGGGAACCTGGCCTCTTAAGAAGTTATTTTGGCATGAATATAATCCTATATTGATTTGGATTTTTCCTTAAGACATTATAAGGCTACCAAAGCATTGAAGATAGTTGTAGTATCATGACATGACAACCTGAGGAGTTGACAAGTAAATACCACACAGAAGTGTCCTTCTTCACATTAATTTGACAGAAAATTGCAATGACACGTGAAAGGGAGTGATTTTTTTTGACAACTTAACTAGATAGTCATCAAAGTGACCAGAGTATGGAATTCTCACTGACGTGGTTATGACATCTTATTGATATGATAACTGATTGTAGATGGACATGAGAGCACCTTGAAGGCATCCAAGTACTGCTAAGCACATGGATGCAACTACAGATCTACGAAGTGATCATCAAACCCTGAAATTTGTGATGTTTGAAGAATCAAAATAGCCTAGAGATACATTCATTTTCAAGTATCCGAAGGATAATTGACATGACATAAAATGGTCATTCAAGGTACAACAAATAAGGGTAATTGCATAACACAATAAGTTATGGTTTTGGTAGCAGCATAAGCATTAACATTCATAACCTATTCATTAAATGACATGATCCTTGACACTGAAAGTGAAGTTGATGACAAAGAAGTCTGATTGATGAAGCTGCAAGGTCAAAATACGATCTCAGTGAAGACTTTTGAAATCATTTGTATAGATAAAACCCTTGAAGACAATTGAAGGCATAAATGATGCATTATTTAAAGCTCGGATCATGGAGTAAATAGACAAAGGTTAGGAGTTGGTCTTGGATAGAGTTGAGAGACCTATCCTAAGGTGAAGTTTGCAACATAAAAAACAAATGGGAGAGGTAAAGGTACAACTAGAAAAGTATTTGTTTGAGGTAGACTTAACGCTGACCTAAAGATGGTTTAAGGACTGTTTCTTCACTAAGTTATAAATACTTATATTTTGGCTATGTTTGTACAAGACTAAGAAATATGTCTTAGCCTAGATTTCATGAAGCCTTAAAATTATGTGAGCCTATTTTGAAAACCATTGATTGATTCCACAATGAAGATTTCATTGGTAAATATGACGTGGTAGCCATCATATAATAGAGACAAAGGAAAGAAGAACAAGAGTGTTGATTGACAATGGGGGGAGTTGGAAAGGTGATGCAAAACAACACAAATGTTCTGGTCGATGACATCAAAGAATTAAAAACTATGTTTAATTGAGTTACAAAGCCAGGATTTCCCTTTCTATGGGATGGAAACTCAGATATCTACTCGAAAGAGGAATGCATGAATAGGTTAAACGAAAAAAGGAATGAAGAACCTATGGAGAAAATAGAAGGAATAATCAATGGAGACCAATATATTAAGAGACTAAGGCCCTCCTTCCACATTTGGACAAGAATGAAAAATATTTTTAAGGAAATGGCGCCACTCACCTTCTGAGGTAGAGCTAGCATTGTAGAACCTAAAGGACAATAACACAGTAGTGTGTAAAGATTGGTAGCTAATAATGAGATATCATAAAATATATTTACCACCTCAATAGAAATATGATCAGTATTCTTCTGGGTCATGTTCTTAACATAAAAATATAGAGCAAACTCCTCCTCCACCTCAGTAATACACATAGGCACAACCGACATAGAAATTTGTAGGGAAAATGACTCCGCTGGAGTACAACCTAGAGATCCCACATTTAATGAAATATTGCAGAGAATATACTAAAGCTTCATAAGCCAAGGTACTTTTAAAAGAACTGAAAATACATGAATTAAGCCTTGAGAGAATATACTAAAGCTTCAAAATCCACATAGGCGCTTTAAGAAATAAGAGAGAAGTTGGTGCAATGACAATCGGCTAGGAGCTATGAGATGAAAAGGAAAGCGATCGAGAACCTAAAATAAGGATACATGGGACCAAGGGTAGTGACCTAGGGCTAAAGTAGTCAAGGGATAAGAGAGATCAAGCAAATCTAGAGAAGGCCTAAGATATCAAGTTCAGCAGTAAGAGAAAATTGAAGAAGTGTAAGAGTGTTACCATGCCTCGAAAGATACCTCTCCAATACCACTATTCCTCCAAGCTGTTACTTCCTTTGCAAATGAGAGTTGTTTTCTTCCCAATAATCTAATGCAATAAGTAAGTCCACCATGCATGAAAATAAAGAAATGTTGGCATCCACGTACACCAAGTATAAGATTTTAGGTGTTAGGTGGGGTATTATGATACCATATGATGTCATTTAGGCGCGCCAAATGAAACTTTTCTAGTTTTCCAATTTTAAATATGGTTTGACTGTTAAAAGAAGGAAAATTTGAATTCCTATGTTATTACTTCTCCATATAGGAGAAAAGAATGAGAAACCTTGCATCCACTATACCATTCCAATAAACACCTATGCACAAAAGTATCAGCACACTAACGATATTTTACCCTATAGGTAACTAGAATGCTAATTGTTTTTCCATATTTTACCTTCTATAAATAGTAAAAAAGTTTTTTTACTTTCTATAGATATGCCACCTCTATTATAACCTTACGTTTTTAGCCAAATTTTACTTGCAAATGTATAATCATCCAAAAATAAGCCTCTAAAACCTAGTTTCGCTGGATATGAACACATCTATGACCATGATGATGACATGTTTGATATTGTGGTCAATTATTTGACCTAAATAACACAATTCAAAAGGCTCGATCCCAAGCCACTACTGGTCTAAACACTTGCCACCTATGTGAGGATAATTTAGACCGATCCATGTGTGCACACAATATGTATTTACCATAATTGATCACCTAGTGCTCCATTATATATTCACCTAATAAATAGACCATCCCTTCCTCATAGAATTCTAAAACACCGTGCATCATAAATCCAGAGAGTATTGAAAAAATGCTATGATTTCCAAATCTCCCATCACCCTCCATGATTAAAACCTAGAAACATATTACTAGTCATTGAAATCCTTTGAAAGAATTCATTTTTTATCTCAACACTTGGAAATGGGGATTATAATCTCCACCTCTCCTTCCCCTTATGAAACGATATATTTCTTTTAAAATTACAAGAAATCAATATCCCTAATATGCAGCATATTAGGGTATGATAGTGATGGTACTGTGGATGACACTATCTTAGGTTTCTTAAATTTCCTAACCCCTATTGGTGGTGTCATGCCTCCAAAATTTGACCTCTATAGTTACCTAGCTCAACCAATCCATACCACTGATTGGAAGAGCTCCCTACTATGGAGCAATTTAAATACCCATCCTCCCTGTTTTGCATGTTTTTCTATCTAAATTATGAACATTAAAAAATCCCGAACTTGAAGTTCAAAGATGAATTAGGAAATCAACCACCCACCTATGAGTGGAGTGATCATAATAATGACAAATCCTAGAAAACCTAACTAGACATCATTTTCAAACAAATTGATAACCATAATATGGACTTTGATGCATGATTCTTCTCTCCCAAGAATGTTTCCATAGAATAAAAAATTCTAGAGTTTAATCTTGATATAAGGATACGATAATGGCTCCTATATAATGGTTTAACTATACCGCAGATATATGGTTTTGAAGAGGATCCATACAAGTTAACATTTTTTCTCACACCTAGGGTGTTTTCCATGTAATATACTAGACAAAGGTCAATTTCTGACCAGATGCATTTTATCTAGTTTGAGAACCAAATAACCTTTTTGTTTCCTTAAGAGTTAGGTCATTTTCTAGCAAATTTAAAGGATTAAATTCCCTACAGTATACAAAGGAATTTATGAAACATATTTATTTCAAAAAAGTAGAGAGGGACATTATGATCATCACCAAATTATCTTCCAACTAATGATTTCAAACAAAAATTCTCCATATAATTATGTCCCCAAGTCCAAGTTGGAAAGAATTGCAAATTTAGACAATTGGGAGAAAGTAATAGAAGTTTCAAATAATACAGTAGGGAAGGATATCGCAAATTCACAATTAGGGCAGAAAAGAGGAGTTGAATAGATCCATAAGAGGGGTTTATTTTTAGGGTTTATAGGAGGGAAGATAGGAGCAAAACCTGACTGTATCTATCAATAAAAACCTCACTGCAATTTATTGACTATATCTATCAATAAAACCCTGACTAGAAAACAATTTAATGGAATAAATGAAAGAAGATGACTTATTGAAGAAATATCTGCAGGAAAATAATATACTAGAAGCTACCATAGCCTATCATGATGCCTTACTGACCTTCACCTTTGCTTATGAGTCTCGATCTCAATATTCCAATGTCCCTATGCATATATTTTGGAGATGAAGGGGGTGGAAAACCTTGACGATAGAAAAACCCCCAAGCTAGGATACCATTAAAATTGAGTTGAAGCCCGATGCCCACCCAATAAAAAGTAGCCTGTAGGAATAACCTGGACAATAAAAAAAAATTCAAACAAGAAATTGATCCATGTCTGGTGCAAATTAAGGGTTTTGCCATGTTCACAACATAGCTTTCTGGTTGTGTCAAGGAAGGGGTTCGATGAATGAACAAGAGATGCCTCCTCTGTAACCTTGGAACCTCCTTAGTAACCTTCGAACCTCCTCTATGACCTTGGGCCTAGTTCATGGGTAAGGTAAGTGAAAAACCTCCTCTGTGACCTCAGTCCTAGTTCGTGGGTGAGGTAACTGAAAAACCTCATCTGCAACCTTGGAAACTACTCTATGACCTCAGGTGTAGTTCGTGGGTGAGGTAAGTGAAAGATGTAAAATTTCTTCATCGCGACAGGGGGAAGGTAAGATGGATAATTTTAATTGTTTGTTGTTTTTTGATGTTATTTTTTTATTTGTTATTTATATTTATTATTTTGTTTAATTGTTTGTTGTTTTTTTAACGTTTGTTTTTTTTGTCATAAACAACACCATCGTCATTGTCATTGTGGTCTTCAATGTCATAAACAACACCATCAACATCATCATCATCATTAGTGATGATGACAATAATGATGTTGATAACGAAATTATTGTTGTCATTGTAGTCAGCAGGATTATCATGATTATTGTCCTTATGGCCATCATCATCGTCATCGTCAATAAACCCTTTCTTGAAAAAAATTGTCATGTGAGTGTAATATGGTGACCATTTCGAAGTTTGACAAATAGAGGATGCATAATAAAGTCCACTATGACCTGAGAAAAGCATAGGTACGTAATAAGGTTAGATGGAATTCATTGTATAATACAATTTATTTCTTACAAATATTTAAATTCTAAAAAATGTGTAAAATTCAATTGATTACAACCTTGATAAATAGGAAATTGGACACGAAATTGTTCTTGTCTTATTATTATTTTTAAAATGTCTTTTAACATAGAAACCATTTTTTTAAAATAATTAGGCTTATTATCCTAGAGCGGGTAGCTACAAAATATGGATTACATTTGTTAATGCACACATAAACGAAGATAGTACATGATGAACCTATGATATTTCTACATATCAATTATGTCACGGTTCTCATCTACCACTAGTACATGTGAACATTTTTTCCACGACAAATCATCACTAGGATGAACATGATGATGATGATTGATATTATTCTAATGAGTTTGAACATGATGATGATGATGATGATGATGATAACATTGATGACGACGATGATGATGATGATAAAATTGATGACTATGATGATTATAACATTGATGATGATGAGGCCGAGGATGAGGATGACGTTGATTAGGATGTCGATGACGACGACGACAATGACAATGATGATGATGACACCATTGATGATATTAAAAATGAATATGATGATGGTGATGATGATGATGATGATTATGTTATCATTGATGATCATAGAGATGAAGATGATGGTGGTTTTGATAATTCTAATGAGTATGAACATGATGATGATGATGAGGTTGAGGATGAGGACAAGGTTGATTATGATGTCGATGATGAATATAGTAATGATGAAGAGGATGGAAATGATGATGATGATGATGGTTATGATACCATTGATGATAATAAAGATGAAGATGATGATGGTTGTGAATATTCTAATGAGGATGACATGATGATGATGGTTTCTATTATTCTAATGAGTATGAACATGATTTCTATTATTCATCATCAATATCATTATCATCAACTTCTTCATTTGTATCATAATTTGGTCCAGAATCACTATCATTGAAAGGATCACTCATATCAACATCATCATCAACGTCATTTGGATGATCAAATTCTTCATTTGAAACATATGTGGCGGCCAGATGATCCTGATTTGCATCACCTTCTTCTTTGACATTGTCTTCTTCCTGTAATGGATTATACTTGACCAATATTCCTATTGGATAATATATAACAATGTTTGACCAACCTACTTTACCTGGAACCTCTGAGTAAAAGACCTACTCACATTGACTCTGAAGAACATAAGGCTCTGTACCCGGTTCAAGTTCCCTTGTATTAGCCATGCTAAATCATTGGCATGCTGAATAACAGTTCTTTCAGGATTGTGTTCATTCATTCATATCATGTACCATTTGACCTCAAACGGAACTATTTTTAATGAATTAAAGTCACACTCAATTATATATTCCAAATAACCATAGTACCTATTTTCAGATACTTCTAGATGCTTGTCACTTCTAGAGGAAACATTAGTGACTTGGAAAACTACAATTATCCCATAATTGAATGTTTTCTTCTTGTCATCCAACTTTTTGATGTGAAATTTATGACCATTGTACCACGTAGAATTGTGGTGTATCAAGTGCATCATGCCCGACTCATTAAATAAATATATAAGAATAAAATAAAAAAAAGAAATACATTTATATAATTGGAAAAAATGGAAAATATGATCAGGGTATAAAATATACTTGCCCTTTTATCTTTTAAACCACATGCTAAATCAATTTCCATTTGTGTAAGTTCATCAAGATATTCTTCTCAATGACGATGCACTATTTTAATCAATTTACTCACCCCTTCCCATGATAAGGTACCATAGAATTCTATACATCGTTCTATCCATTATTCCATCCAA
Organism: Pseudotsuga menziesii; assembly: GCA_001517045.1. Classification (NCBI taxonomy): domain Eukaryota; kingdom Viridiplantae; phylum Streptophyta; class Pinopsida; order Pinales; family Pinaceae; genus Pseudotsuga; species Pseudotsuga menziesii. Next base: position 106,204 of record LPNX011198564.1, read on the forward strand.
TCAAGATTGTTTGCAATGTATAAATGTACTGCATCCCACACGTGACCAACTATATGGAAAAATAACAATTAAGAATTGTAAATTGGTTATCATTAAAGGCAATTAAGTTTATCTTACAATACTGATTTAATAATAAAAATTACATGAGTAATATATATATGAAATTTAAAAATTAATTGTATGATAAATTAAATATACACCTTCTAATTACCTTTCACTTTCCTTGTTCTACCTTTCCCCAACATGACCTCCCTTTCAAATTTGTTGATGGAGTTGACATGCCAAATGCGAGGAAGATTGATATTTTTTGCTAAATTTGGAAGATACTAACTAATGTACACAATGGATTGATATACCATATAGCCTTGCACAATAGGACCCTCAGAGCATGCTCTTTGTCTAACAAAACCCTTCAATGACTTCAAATTCCTTTCCACCATCCACATTGATCTTGTGTGTACAGGTCCACACAATTCAATCTATTCAACTTGGTGTATGAGATAGTGTTCTTATGCATTGAAAAATACTGGAGGTAAATACTTCTGCATTTCACACATTAGACGAGGAATTTCTCTCTTCCAATACCTAATATATTCTTTATGGATTTATTTAGATGAAATCCACCTACAAATAATGCAAGAAAATAACAATGATCAACAAGATTGAGGCATATATAACAAAGTTCCAATCTGTAAAACTCAATATGTCAGTAAGCTATGTAACAAAGCGAAAAAACATTTTCATGCATTTAAATTGTTACTTACCTCATGTATTTACCAAGATCATATATAGCTTGTTTTATGTTGTCGTCAAAGCTATCTGGGAGAGATAGAGGTAGAACACACTGTAACAAAAAGAAAATGATCATTATTTATTTAAATTCCAAATAAGAGACCACAATTAATAAAAAGATGTACTAAATGTAAATTATATACGTAAATAATTACATTAATGAATGTATGCCATTCATGAGTTTTAACACCACCAAAATCACCATTTTTCATTAAGATATTTTGTATGTTCAACGAAAACCCAGTCGGAAACCTTATTTTCTAAATGACCTCTTTTATATCATTGCTTTGTTGCTCTATCAATAACCATGGAAGACTAATTATATTTCGGTACTCCTCTCTGACATTGGAATTAATTACACTTTGCAATGTGTGACTGGATTCTACATTGTCACTCTAAAATTTTCCAATTTTATCTTTGGCAGTCCTCCCATCTAAGATTCTCCATATCATTTTTGTTACATTCTTCCTAATATGCATTGTATCGAACAAATGAGCTATTTGTAGGTTCTTGTAGTAAGGAAACCTATTGAATTGTATGGGATAACTCTTCATTCCTCGTGGAATCCCATTCATGCCTTCACGACAATCGATATTAAACATAAACGAAAATACATTAACAATAGTTCATGACACCCATGGTAGAGAAAATTAAATAAAAATATAAAATTCATAATATTACATATTTATATGCTACATATACAATTTTCATACCATGATGATGTCTATTATATTCCAACTTCCATAGGTGAGGTGTCATTCTTCGTGGTTTCTTCCCATTCTCTTCTTTACCATTGAATTTCGTTTTCTCGGCAGTTCTATACCTATGGGTCTTAGGGAGGAAGTGTTTGTACTGATCAAACACCTCCTTTCTTAGACTTCTTGAACGACAATATTTTATCCTAGGACCACAGACTGGACATGCAAATTTACCCTTTGTTTGAAGACCCACAAGATATATTTATTAATGTTATAAGCATCAAAGGATTATTAATTTGAATAAAAAATGCATGATATTTACCTTAAAAACATATTAATTTAAAGTGCAACATGAATTTACATAACACAAAAATGTGTTAACCCGGGAGCGTCATGAATTTTCCATGCAAGCATTCCATGGAATTGAAATTGTTCCTACCATATTGGTCTAGAGATGTCATACATAGTGATGCCAACCCATAACTTCAATAGCTCATTGATAAGAGGCTCAATATATACATTCATATCTTTAACTTGGTACTTACCTAATTTATTCAACAATATATGATGCTATTCAGTTATGTTTCCCAATATATAAAATGTGTTCTCATGCAACAATGAAACAAAGAAATGAAATAATATAAATACTTTCAAAAAAATACCTTGAATAATAATTGCCAACATTGTGTGATCTCTCTTTATCGACATCCAAGGAGGAAGGTTATTGTTTATGATGAAAACATGCCACACTCAGTAAGTAGAACGAATATCTCCAAATGGATTGAAACCATCAGTTGCCAATGAAAGTCTAACATTACAAGGTTCATCTTTAAAAATTGGTCATTTTTCTTCAATGTTCTTCAATGTAGAACCATCCGCAGGCATGCGAAGAGCACCATATTACTTCTATTGTTTGCGTGGTAATCCATAAATTGTGTTATACTTTGGCACCTGAATAGTCGTTGGAAACGTGGAATTATGGGAATATAATGAAGAACTTTGTGAGGCACCTGTTTTGTTACTTGATCAGTTCGATATATACTAATTTCACATTGTGTGTATTTTTTTTTTCTGATGTATATTGTCCATAATATATGATATTATCATTAGGGCATGCATCAATAGCTTGATAGTCCATTCCAATTTCTTTCATAATCAAGAATACGTCTCGGTATGTGCATGGTAAATTATTTAATGGTGGTAATAGAAATTCACCCAACAGTCTACAACATTGACAAAAAAATGAAATGTCAATATAAATCATAAATATTGCTTATCCCTAATTTCTGAATTAATTAACACTAAAAATAGAGGAAAATAGTGAACTTTTCAATATTCCATGTTAAGATGCAGTTAATACATTACATGCCTTAGGATCTGTGTGAAACAAATGTTTGACAAACCATTCAAAAGTTTCAAGTTCACCAACAACAATATAGTAGATAGAATATTTTTTGTTGAGCCTTCATAAAGAGGTTCTTGGGACTTCTTGAGTAGAGGAACATCATGAATATCATGGAGGTTGTCCTCATCCAATGGAGCAAATGTGTCTTGGATCAATATATTTATCTCATATTTTTCATTTGTATCAATAGCATCAGCTTTGTCCATAGGATCATTAAGAACTTCATCTTCAATATTATGATATCCATGTTCATCACCTTGTAAAGTAGTATTTCTACTATAATTATGTGGCAAATAGCTCTCTGGCGGTTGACATTTAGGGGGCGTTGTATTTAAAACTACAAACAATGTAATAACATTAGTGTATAATATACAAGACATAAATTTTAAATGATAAAAGCTTTTGTGAATACATGATCAATACTATGATAAGAAGTACATTATCTAATGAATAATTTCTTACCAAGGGACGATATTCAAACCCCCCTTCAGCATGCCCCTTCTCCTTGCAATGTTTCTCAGTAGTTGTTCTTAAAATTATTCTCATTCGTAAACCCCTGCAATAATTGCAAGGGAAATAACACTTTCCATCGCCCTTTGCCTCCAATGTTTCCTTAAAGTCAACATACCTCTTTATTATTTTCTTCCCAAGTATATTTCTTTGACATTGTAATAGCATATAAGAACCCAAAAAAATCAATCAATGTATAAGTAAATTAAATAGAGTATATATATATATATATATATATATATTCCTGAGAAAAAAACCTTTATTCCTTCGAATAATCATGGACTCCTCCAAGGGAGGTTACAATTCTGACTTATCAAGCTTTTCACAAAGTCACCTTAGTAGGTGTGCATAATTGCCTTACACGGATTTCATTACAAAATGTACAATGATGTATGTACTTTCCATCACTGTGTTGTCATTACATTACTGCACCTTTGTTTTTTCATATCCTTGTCTTCTGTCTGCTTTCAAAAATCATATCTACACTTCTCTGTTTCTTCAAAGCGAAATGTGGAACATAATGGAGTCCCCTTCATCGAAGATCTCGCTCTTGATTACCCCTGGTTGAATGGCTAGTGCTTGCTTTGAGAGTATATTTGCTTCTGAATTGTATTACCTGTATACATGATTGAAATTTAGAGCTGCAAAGTAGGGTAGCATTGACCGGATTGTTCTCAAAAAATTTTGTAAATGAGGGGCTCGGATGGTGTTTCAGCCCACTCTATCACTATTTTAGAATCCCCATGTATATTCAACTTGGAAATTTGTTTGTCTTTTCCTATCTTTAGTGTGGCCCAGAGAACCATTAGCTCTACTTTAGTATTAGTTGCTCTTCCCATGCCCACTTTGAACATTTTTTTTTTTTAATCATATATACATATGACCCCACTTGCCCCACCAATGGCTAGATCTCCTTGGCTGGCACCATCGAAGAATGCCCATGGAGTAATTTTATCTATGACTGGGGTTATGGTTGTCCTATGTTTTCCAATTTTAGGAGCTATTATATGTTCCTGAACTTTCGCTTTGTTGTCCCACCACTGCTTGGTGTTATGTTCCCATGAGTCTTCCCTTCTGATCATTATTCCCTTACTGAGAGTTCTAGTGATGTCCATCCAAACTTGTCCTGCATAAGTACAAGTACCGAACAAATGGGAAGTGAGTTCATCATCTTTTTTGCATAAAATGCAAATCCCTGGGCCTTGTAAGACCCTTTTTTTTAGATTCTCCCATGTCAGTAATTTGCTATTCAATGCCAGCCAAAACGTAAGAATGGTTTTTGGTGGACTGTTGCATTCCCATAGTCCCTGCCACCACCAAGCTTTCTCTCCATTGAATTTGTTCTATTATGGAAACTTCATACCCTTTTTTTGTTGTGAATTCTCCATCTTCAGCGTTTCTTGTCCATATTAATTTATCCTTTGTATCATCCTCCAGGAATACACAATTATTTTCCAACAATTTGCTATAATATTTCCAGCACTCAACTTCTTCTCCTTCTAATTGAAACTCTCTTGCTTCTCTCCATCTTGTTCTACCTGTGTAGTCTGGGATTTGAACTTTTGCATATGCAAGTTTATAGCATCTCTATTGTCCAAGCTTGTTTAATACCATTTCTAGAAGCCTATAATCCTCTCTTATTCCATCCCAAGGATCCATACCTATCCTTATTCTTTTTCCATTCCCAATTTCCCAAGCTATCCATGTGCCTATAAGAGGGAATGCTAAGACCATGGATTTCCATCTAACTGAGCCATTTTTGAAGGACTTGTTAGGGATTCTGATCCAATTTGTTATTTCCATGTTTGAACAGTATTTGGAGCATACCAATCTGCCCCACAGGGAGTCTATGTTTTGTATGAGTCTCCAAAGAGATTTAGCTGCCAACGCTTTAGTGAAAAGGGGGAGGTTCTTTATGCCCCATCCTCCTATCTCCTTCGGCTGGGCTATGTTGATCCATTTAACCAGAGTTATTCCATTGTTTATTTTAGTAGCTATCCAAAGAAACATGAAGCATATCTTCCGGATCTTTGTAAGACTTCCTTTAGGAATGTAGGCTATCGAACCCCAATATACAGGGATACTCTGAAGCACCGCTTTGACCAAGACTAATCTTCCTCCCCTGGACAAAAATATGTTTGCCCAAGATGAAACACGAGCCTCTAACTTTTGAAATAGCCACATCCATTCTTTAAAAGCATAGAAATTTGGCTTGAGGAAAAATCCTAAATACTTAAAACCTTCCCCCAGTGGTTTTGTTGGATAGGATAATATCTCCTTTGATTTTTGTATTAGCTCACCTGGGAATTCATTGTGAGCTAACATTGATTTTTCTATGTTGATTATCATTCCTATGTCCTTCATGTATTTTTCTGTCAATGTAGCATATTTTGTAAAGTTCTCTTCCCCCCCTATCCCAAAGAGCAAAACATCATCTACAAATAAGTTATGGGTTACTTCCTCTGTCCCTGACACTTTTACTCTTGTGATCCTTCCTTTTGTCCTAGATTTCACAATTAATCTGCTTAAAGCATCAGCCACCAGAAGAAAAATGAACGGGGATAGTGGGAATCCTTATCTTATACCTCTTGAGGGTCTAAAGAATTTGAGGGAGAGCCATTAATCAATACTGCAAAGGAAGTGGACTGGATACACCCCAATATCCACTCTACCAACTCCATATTCATCCCTAGTTTTATGAGGACTAGTCTAATTAAGGACCAGCTTACCCTTTCATAAGCTTTTGAGAGATCTAATTTTAAAGCAAAAGCTGATTGCTTATCCTTTTTTATAGAGTGAATCACTTCTTGAGCTATAGAGACCACATCCAGTATTTTCCTATTCTATAAGAAACCAAACTGCTCCTCTGTAATGACCTTACTTAAGATTGGTTTGATTTTGTGCTATAATTTTTGCTTTTATTTTGTAGATCATATTGCATCATGATATTTGTCTGTAATATTCAAATGCTTCACACTTTTGTTTCTTAGGTATTAAAGCAATGAAGGTACTATTCTTATTGCCTAACACTTTTCATGACTTTCTGGATTCCTGGACCACTGCTAGTATGTCCTTCTTGATCAGATCATAAAACCCTAGAAAAAACTCTAGGGTAAAACCATTTGGACCGGGACTCTTCCCTTTCTGAAAAAAGTGTAATACCTGAGTGATTTATTCCTCTAGGATGTCTTTAGTAAGCTCTTCATTCATCTACTTTATTATAGCTCTTGGGAACAAGTCAAGAACTTCTAACATTTCTCTAATTGGGCATCCTGCAAGTTCTTTAAACAATTCCTGGAAGTGTTCTACAACACCCTTTGATTTTTCTTCAAAGGTCTTGGCCAAAATGCCCCTTGTATTCTTAACCTCATGGATTATGTTTATGCTTTTCCTTTGAGAGGCATATCTATGAAAAAACTTCGTATTTTGATCTCCTTCATCCAACCACCGAGCTTTTCTTTTCAACCTCCATTTTTTTTCTTCCTGTAACAATAGGCCATCTTTCGTTGCCTCTAATTTTTTAATTTATTCTAGCTCTATACTACTAAAGACTCCTTCTCTGTTATTATCATATACCTCCTTTATTTGTACTTCTACCCTCTTCAAAGTTTCTTGTTGCCTCCTCCTATACTTTTTTTCCCATTTTTTGGAAATCTTCTTTGCTTTCTCCAAATTTTCCATAAATTGTTGCATCTGAGAATGATTTGTTTCTGGTTCTAAAGGTACCCATGCTTCTGAGATGATATTGCAATACTCCTCCTCTTCTATCCACTGGGGTTTGAACTTGAATGGGGCCGGAGGGTTTTCTTCAGGGGTATAGATAATAAGGACTATTGGGAAATGATCTGAATTGCCTCCTGTTTCTACTAAAGCCTTTAGAATGAGATTACTGCCTATTAATTGTTCCAAAACCAAAAATCTATCCAATCTCTTCAATACTTCCTGATCCCCACTCCTTTTGTTTCTCCACCTGGGCATGATTTTTATAGGGGCTACATCCACCAAACCCTTTTATTCAAACATATGTCTGAAATAGGGCCCCAAAGAGTCTACTCCGGCGTTCTTCCCCCATACTTTACTGCTAGACATGGTTAGGTTTAGGTCTCCTCCAAGTATCAAATTTTGGACATCTAGAGCTCTGGATTCTTTCAGCTTTTCCCAGAAGGTTTTTCTATCATAGAAAGGTCCATAGACATTCAGAATCATGAACTTTTTCCTTGTTTCACTATCCTCCAGTTATGTTCCTATTTTTGTATCAAATTTATGTACTAAAATCATTTTTAGGGCTGGGCTCCATGCTGTTAGGGTTCCTCCTGAGTGCCCATCTGTATCACTGCTAGTCATTCCCCAATCCTTTATACATTCTCTGACTATTTCCGCTGCCTTATTACCTTCTATCATGGTCTCTTGTAGTAATATGACCATAGGGCCCATCGTGGTTATGAGCCATTTCAGAGCGATTTTCTTGGGTTCCGCCCCTAACCCTCTGATATTTATGGATAAGGTTTTCATTTAATAAAGCCCCCTAGGCCTAAATCTATAAGCGCCCTTGATATTGTACCTTGTTTTCCTTGTTTGATCTCTAATATCGCATGTTTATGAGCTTTTGAAAGGAGGTATTTTCTACCCATCTGAGGTTTCGGTTCCGTGTTTAGGGCTATCCCTCCTGTTGAAATACATTCATTCTTTTCTTTTGAAACCCTAAGTCTTAAATTGTATTCCATTTTCCTTTCTCTTAACAGTTCCTTTCATTGAACTTTTTTTTTAATTTTCTTTACCAGGGGAGTTATTATTACTGTCATCATGCTTAAACTTAACCATTGGATAATAGTTGTTACCTTTGGGTTCCACTGCGAACATTCGAGGCTCGTTGATGCCTGAACTGTTTTGACCATTTTTTGTGATTCTCACATCTTCGCTAATGTGTCCTTCACTCCCTGATTAATTCGCTATCAACGGTTCCTGAGGTTCATTTTTGGTTACTGTTTCACTTTCACCACCTTTTATCAAACCTTCATCTTCCTGACGCTGACTGCATTCTTCGCCACCTTTTCGGTATTTCTTCATTCCTGGCTCTGAGCTTTTCTCTTCTCTTACCAAATTTGCACTTGAGCGTTTCTCCTCATCTCCCTTATTCTTAACTGGTTCTTTTTCTTCTGCCACTTTCGAAGACTCTATTGATGTTGCTTCCTTGCACCCTCTCTTACTAATCCAGACCTTCTGAAACCAACTTCTAATTGTGTTATTCGGGCAATTTCTTAATAGGTGACCAACCTCTCTAAAACCATAACACCGGAATGGGATATTCCAATAGTATAGGCGTTAGTTCCATTGGCTTCCATGCATATTTATCAAGATTTCCTCATAGAGCCCATCCTTTAGGTCTAACTCGACTAGAATTCTCACGCACCTGTGGTCAACCTTGGTTTCCAGTCAAGTTCTAAAGCCACGAATTTGCCTATCCTATTGCCAATTTATTTCCAGCACTCCTCCTCCCAAAACATCATTGGTAAACCCGACATTATCACCCAAAATTGCTTAATATTGAAGGGTTCTTTTGTCACATCAAATTCAATTCTCCATTTTCGCAAAATTAAACCTGATGGCCCCCATCTCCAGCTTTTGTCCAGTATTTTTTTCCCATCCTCTTCATGCCATAGCTTCGTCATGAACCAACCTCTTGGAAGGATGTGGAAATCAGGGCTATACCCAAGCTCGTCTTTCCAATTCTGCTTGATCCAGTTCATAATTGCCTCACACCCTGGTGTTTTTTCGCAAAATCATCCCACAATGACATGCTTCAGGTAATGGGGGATTTCACTAAGATTTATTTCTCTTCCTACTATTAATTCAGCATTTCCTTTCCTCGATCTTACTCCCTTTGATTTGTGCGGGTGCTTTTTACTGGGGCAATGATTTCCAGAACTGGTGTTGCTGGAGGCGTTCATTATATTGTGCGGCTTGGATTGGTCTTTCATGCCTTCCTCCATTATGAGATTTTCTCCTTCACATGTGCAAACTGTCCTTCCACGCCCTCTCTCTGCGTCTCCATTTTTTATCAACTCTGAAAATCTTATTCTAAATAGAAAATGGAGGTCTCCCATTCTTCAGGGGTGTAGTCAACTTCATCAATCCACATCTTGAATCTACCTTATCTTCCTTTCTACCTGCTTGCTGCTTTGCCTTCAGCCTTTGGTCCTCCATTACCCAAGTTTAAGAATTCAAGAGAAAATTTTTAGCAATGAGGAAAATCCCTCTTGTGCTATCTCGCTCCTACTCCCTCTGCTCCTTTCCACAGAGTATATATATATATATATATATATATATATATATATATATATAAGGAGACAGAAAATTAAAGGATGTGACATGGAAAGTGACAAATATAATTAGTAAATCCAAGTTGAATTTACTTCGACAAGTTACATATCACAAACAATACCCCTCCTTTCCAAATTATTAAGGAATAAGTTAGTATGGGGGCTATTCTTACCACTAACCACTATATTTTCGATATTTAGTGATAAAATTTAAATCCCCCCCAACGGTTATGTTCGCACAAGCACATGGGATCACAATGCTTAAACAATTTTTCACATAGGATATTACCACACGCTAGTTTACCCCTCTATAAATAAAAACTAAACAAATAAAACATTTCAAAAGCAATGATCTTGTTTCCCTAATTAGTTCATCTTCATATTTTTTTAATCAAACAATGAATAAGAGACAAATCCCAATGACAATATATTTACTCATTTGAAAAATATTAGTCACTAAACAAAAACCCAATGCAAATCTATAATTTTACAAAGATTTTGAAATTACCTAAAACACCCACTAATCTAATACAAAACCATTCTTTCTCATGTACCATCCCTAACAAAATTATAAAATCTATCACGATACATTCAAATTAATACCTCCTAATCATTCATCTCTTTCCATGTTGGTGTTGGATGTGATAGTATTGAGGAGAAAACCAATAGTTGACTCACTTTATGTATAACCCTACACATTAAAAGAGACAAAGAATTTAAAAACACTAACCTGGAAACCAAAGGAGATAAAAAAATTCTATGTGTTAAACCAGTACCTAACTCTTGCACTCATAGATCAAACAATAAGGAGAAAATTTGTTGCAACTATAGCAAAACATTTGATGAAATATGTCTTAATAACATGTATTTATAGATCAATGATCTTGGCGGTTACAGCGAAAAATGCACAATTGTCAAATTTCAACAATAAGAAAAAGTCAATGACTGTTACTGTGATGACCGTTGATTTGCAAATCTTTAGATTTTCGTCGCTAGAGCGATGAATGCGTGTCTTCATCGCAATAGAGACGAACATCCATCACTATAGTGAAAAATAATCATTTACGTCGCAATAGTGACGATGATCAGGGGCCAAAAGAATTTTTGTTCAAAATATTTATCAATTTATCCACAAAAATTACCATTTTAACTTATTCGTGGAAATATTTCATGGAACTTTTGAGCCATATGTACTAGTTTCCTCTTTAGAGTTGTCTAGTTCTCCTTCCATGTTTTTGACATATATCTCCTAAAAAACTCCACTATATGTGAAATGTACAGTCTGGTGCATAACATTGCATACATCAAACTACCAACAACACTAGCATAGGGAACTTGTGACATGCATTCTTCCTCTTCATATGTCTTGGGACATTGATCTACAAATAAATTTACACCTACAAGAATAGGGACCTTCTCCAGTTTACTTTCCTGCATGCTAAATATTTGTGATATTTTCTTAACATATTTTCTTTGATTCAACCAAAGTTTCACATTTGCCCGATCTCTTTTAATCTTCATTCCCGGTATGAAGTTAGCAACATCGAGATCCTTCATGTCAATTTTTGAGGAATGTTTCATGTATATTTATTCTTTGAGAACCCCATGTAGGAATTTTTTCTTCACATCCATCTTCTCTACTTCAATATCAAAAGAAACAGTAGTAGAAATAATAAATTTGATAGAATTTAATTTAGAATCTTGAGAAAATTTTTCACCAAAATCAATTCCCTCTACCTAGGAATATCCCTTTGTTATTCAATGTTATTCATACCTCTCCACCTTATGTTTTTCATTCAACTTATTCTCGAACAACCATTTTCTACCAACAATTCTTTTTCCAACTGGTAACTCAACTAGATCCCAAGCTTCTTTTTATCCAAGGCATCCATTTCTTCAACCATGGATTTCTTCCAAAGTTCACTATCCTTTGAATCAACTTCTTCCTTCACATTTCTAGGATCGTCATCAATAATAAATAAAGACAATTAAGGCCAAAATTTGGGAGGGGAATACCTTTCCATGTTCCTTCTTTCCCAAGATCGCCTCCTCAAAACTAGGGTATGCGATTCTTCTTCTTCTGATTCTTTATCCTCCAAATCAAAATCTATTTCCTTTGGTTCCTTTTCCATTGGAGTGACTTATTATTTGAGAACATCTTTAACATTTCTAAAAACAACATATTGAATTTAAACAAACTTCTTAGTTATTGGGTTCGAAAGTTTAAAACCTTTCACACCGTATTTATAACCAATAAAAATACATTTTTCAACTTTATTATCCGCCTTACTTCTTTTTTTCCTTTTGAACATGTACATAACAATCACACCCAAAAACTTGTATATGTTTAAAACATGGTTTCTTACTAGTCCATACCTCATGAGGAGTTTTGTAAACTAATGCTAATATTGGTGATCAATTTACCAAGTAACATGCAATATCCACTGCCTCTCCCCATAATTATTATCCTAACTCGACACCGCTGAGCATGCTACTTCCCTTTTCCATCCACATCCTATTGATTCTTTTTGCAACTCCATTTTGTTGAGGTGTGTATGGAGTAGTCTTCTACCTTGTTATCATGTACTTCTTATAGAATTCCTTGAATTTATTCCTATAGAAATTCCCACCATTATCTATCATCAACACCTTTATTTTATTCTCCATCTGATTCTCTACAAAATCCTTAAAATCTTTATATTTATCAAAAACTTGAATTTTTTTTTTGAAGTAAATAAATCCATGTGTTCCTTGAGAAATAAACTATAACAGAAACATAATACCAAATTTACATAATGATGGAACATGAACATGTCTAGACACATCATTGTAAACTATCTCTGAGATTCCATTATCTCTTGTAGCACCAAATGTGAATCTTAATCAATTTTGTTTACCATATATGCAATGTTCAAAGAAATAAAAAATCAATGTGCAATCAAACATACCTTCAACCATACCTTTACCATGTAATGATTGAATGTCCTTCTCTCCAATATGTCCCAATATTTGATGCCATGGCATTGTATTTCCTCTAGAGATAGTAAGGCATTAGAGGAAATTTCAATTTAAAATGGGCCTTCCAAAAATAATACAAATTCCATGTCATCATGTATTAGCCAATCAAAATGCTTTAAAATTAAAAAAGGGAGCACCTCTTAAACAATTTTTTAATATAAATTTGGGGATAGGTATCATAAAAAAACTACCTTTTTCGTATTTTCGACATATCTCCTTGTGTTTTTACTCAAACTTCGATCGGGAGAGCTCATTGGATGCGTAATTAAATTCTGCATCCAACGAGTACCCACTTGGAATACTTTTGATAGGCTCTGCTACCCCAAAAACAAGAAATACCTGAAAAAATGTGATGATGATGAGTACCCACTCAGCATACTTTTGACGGTCCCCGCTACCCCAAAAACAAGAAATACCTGAAAAAAACATGATGATGATGTCATCATCATGTTTTTTTCAGGTATTTCTTNAAAGTATGCTGAGTGAGTACTCGTTGGACGCGGAATTTAATTCCGCATCCAACGATTTCTCCCAATCAAAATTTGAGTAAAAACACCGGGAGATATGTCGAAAATACGAACAAAAAAAGTAGTTTTTTTTTCTTCCTCCAAAATTAATAAATATTATTTTAACTATTAGTTTATTAATTTTCCTTAGGAGGCCCATTTTGAGTTGAAATTTCCTCTAATGGGTTATGTATTCTTTATTTTCTCCCTTAGGAACAACATAACTATTACACCCATCCATGTGTGTGCTTCCCAGTTGTTTTTGCAGACTTCAATTTCAAACTCCCATCAGCAAGACCATTGATCCTCGAACCATTTCACGTGTTTCTTTTGCAAACACAATTTGAATTCCTGTATGACTCATATTCCCAATGTATATTAAGTTTCTAGTTAGACCTGGAATGTGAAAAACCATAGCGGGAATTCTTATCCTTCCATCCTTGAGCAACAACTTAACTCTTCCATGTCCTATGATTTTGGTTGTTGAGTCATATCCTAAGAATACATCACCTCCATTGTGCTTCTCATATTCACAAGACCACTCCGTAAGAGGATAATTTATGAAAATATACATCTGAGACAATCAACCATACATCACGATATGAATGGGGACATGTAGAATCCAAGTGCACACATGCTCCTTATAAATAGTTCTTCACTTCTTTGGAAGGGGCATCATCAGTTCAATTTTCTTTATCAAAATTTTTATATCTACAACCTTTCTTATAATCCCTTTCTTTATTGTATTTCCAACATTTCCTCAAAGATTTTCCTGGAGACTTAGAACTACCTTTAGATTTAGATCCCCCCCTGAAGCCTTATTTTTATTTATATATTGGGGATTATCTCTCACAAACAAGGCATCCATGATTTGACCATTCATGGTTTTCCACCTCATTTCCTCTGATAACAAGGATGCAACTATTTCCTCAAATATTAAAGTGGTTTGACTAGCACTACCTATTGTCATAGTCAAACTATCTTAGGAATCCGAAAAAGAACATAGCAATGTAATGCATTTATCTTCTTCCTCCATTTTTATATCAACATTGGTATATTGACTTACCATAGTATTATAGACATTTAGATGATATGTTACTGAGTTGTTATCATCTCTGCTAAGGTGATATTTTCAAAGAAACAACTTGTTTAGTAGGGACTTTGATTGATACAAACTCCCTATCATATTCCATATATTCTACGCATTATCTTCTACATATACATTTAGCAACACTAAATATAATATTTAAATTTAAATTGTACTACTTTCCCTTCTTTCCATCTTCTCCCAGTCCTCTTTTCGTCAATCCAGTAGGTTATGTACCTATATACATAACAATCCATTGTTCTTAATATACAATAATATCTCCATATTGAGCTTCCATAGCTCAAAGTTTTGACCATTAAATTTCTCAATCTTGATTCTAGAACCCAGGTTTATCACAAACCCAAGATAAATTTTCTCCATCAAACAAGTCAAATCCTCAACAACAAAGGATCCCCCCTAAATCTAATAATCAAGCTCTAATATAAGATTATGTTTTATACCCGTCAAGGGAAATAATGCATACATATTCAAAATACATATAAAACAATGCACATACAAACAGTACAAAGAGATTTTTCCTGGAAACCCTTAATTGGGAAAAACCATCAAAGCTTAGATCTACACCTCTATATTTTTCAATGTATTTTTCTTACCATTCAAAATACAATATTTGGGTATTCCACAATGTCTAGAACCATAATCCATTAACCCGGATTAGATTCACATCAAAATACCTTAACCGAGATCGTAAGGTGATGCCAACCACATGTAAAGAAATAGAAAATACCCAACAAAAATGTCACCCTACCTCAAGAGGCAACTGAACAATTGCTTTCTATCTTCTAATAAATCCTTAATACAAGGGTATATTTCTCATCTATCATCTTATTTCTCTCTTGTGTCTAGTTTTCTTCATCTACAATCTCTATATGCCTAGTAGTTTGAAGTTCAAGGGTCAAGGAAGAAAAAAAGTGGTATCATAGCTCTTCTTAATCCAACATGTAGGCAACTTTTAGTCAAAAAATCTAGGCTAAAGACATATTCCTATTTCTTTAAATAACATAGAGATCTACCATTTGATGGCTAAATTTTGGGGTGGGGAAGAATACATGCAGAGAGTACAAGTTGTGTCACTTAGTTGGACACCCTTATAACCTCTATGATACTCCTTTAAGTGGTATTACATCAAACATCACTTGTATACATAATTTCCTTTGGTGTACCTTCAGGTATATCAAAATCCCTCTAAATGAACGCAAAACCAACCTTACATAAACATGTGGCCATCTTATTTCTATAGTACATTAAGAACAACACTTGAGAAGATCATGAGTCACATACCAAGGAATTGGGTAGTATAGCTAAGAGTATGGTCTACCCTCCTTAGTCAATGTCATGAAATATTTGAGTAAGCATAATTTTTGGAAACCCTTATGTAGCTTAGAAACCATGGAACTGTACATTCCTTTGTCGCTAGGACCTTAAAAAATCTAGCCTCTACAATTTTCCAGTGAAATTCCCACATATTTGAGTATAAAAAAAAAATTGGGAATTATTTTAGTGAAATAATACTCCCACCAACGTAAAAAAATTAAAAAATTAAAAAAAAACGTTGTGCCAATTGCAAAGATACACCTCTCTCAAAAGAATCCTTTCATTGTACTAATCTTGTGGCTACACCTCTCTAGTAACATTTTTTTCAATGTGGACCTAGAATATAGTTGTTGGTTATACCTATTAAAAGACTCTCCTCTAACCCCTGAACATATTGAGATAATTCATAGATAACACTTTATTGGCCTCTAAAGTGGCCCCATGGCCCATACTTGCAACATGGGAATTAATGAGGAATTGGAAACTAAGTATTATAATCTTTATGAATTACTCAAGTTCATGTCATAATTAATCAAATGAGTGTTGACATCTCCTCATAGGTTTCCCATATATGTCCTAATATCTTGTTAACTAGAAGTGGACATAAACAAGTTTGATGGTTATGATCCATGTACTTGGGTTACCCAAATGGAACATTATTTCTCTCCATGGAATCATCAATGACCTAATTAAACTCAAAGGTGGGGTGTTATCGGATAAATCTACTCAAGCGGACTCAAGCCAGATCTCCCTAGTCCAAGTGGATCTAGAAAAAATCAAATAAACAATAAAATATACTTTCCTAGATCAAATAGAATATGCAAGTTAACAGATAGACCGCTTACCTTCAATATGCAAACAATCTTCTCTCTTTGTTGATCCAAGCTACAGAATCTTCAGATTTTCAGCTGCAAAACCTTGTAAAGAAAGTGGAAACAAGAAAACAACACATGCATATCCAAACGTGAATTGATCTAAGCTAACAGTTAAGGAAGAAATTTCTAAACATCATCAACACAATAATATTTATGGAAATAGATTTGTATTAATGGAACCAAGGAGATACATAGAATTATACAAAAGAAGGAATGTCACAACCTAGCCTTAGCGCTACAACTTTACATCCAACAATCCAATCCAAAACCTCCAAAGCAACAAAGAAAGCCTCCTAAAGGATGATAGGGATCACCCAGAAATTTCACCAGCATAATAGTAACATAGTCCTTCCTCCCTTCACAATGGAGAGAGGGTTTAATTTAAAAGGCTAAAGGGATAGAATAGGTTAAGGATTTGGAGGAGGGATCTAAGGGATCTTCCCCATAGGTTAGGAACTGGATGCCACCTCACCTAAATGATAGGGATAGAACTCCACCTCATACACCTTCGAGGAGGATCTTGAAGCTTCGTTTTTTCCCTCAAAACACCATCGACGCACCTTCCATGAAGGGAAAGAGCATTGTCGGTGCACCTAGCAGTGGGAGACAGAGCGCTGGCACTGGCACACCAAGCTTTAAGGGAAAGAGCGCCATCAGCGCACCTAGCATGAAGGGAAAGAGTTTCGACCTTCCTGAAGAGGTAAAAAAGGAAAGAACAATATCAATATCAATCAACTTTAGGGATCAGCCATAGGGTTGACACATGGATCAAGAGGACAATATTTTGGTGTAACATGGGGTCTTATATTTGGATTTATAATGTTGGAATTGGTGGCTATAAAAAATATTATTGGGCCTATATTGCTCTAACCCAGTTTTTGAATACCATATATGTTGATTTTTTAATGTGACACTCACTATCTTGGATGACTAACAAAATTATGCCAAACATGTACATTAATTGAATTTATTGCATCTTTTGAGATTTTTTTCAATGCACACATTGGGTCTACCTATTTCCTTTTTTTAATCATGTTCCACTAGTGGTCTCGAGGAGGAAATTAAAGCACACATCATGATGTAGTTCCCAACCACATGGATGGAATCTTGTGAAAGAGATAAATAAGTTGATATGGTGATCAATTCCCAAACCAAAACACCTTCATTCACTATTGGTATTATCCCCTCCACCTGTCAACCATTGAGAATCCAAAAAATCTCCAAATAAGAGATGGTAGAATACCAATGACTCAAACATTTCCATAATTATGATGAGCAATTTTTCAAAGGGAACAATATAATTTTTTTTTTTTTTATTTCAAATGGTTTTACCCCCACACGACCACTTGGAAAATACCCCAATTGAATTCATCCCTAAAACAACATTGGAAGACAATCCCTACCATGGATGAATAATCCACCTTACATGTTCCTTATGAAGAAATATAAATTCTCTCCATGCCTTATCTATTTTTTTTTATCTCCCTAAACTTTGAATTTTATTGGTTACATCAATCATTACAAAGTGATTGTTTTGATTTATAGCGATAACACCCACAATCTTATCCAAAAGAGAATGGTTAAAGAAATGCATTGTTGTGTCTGTGACATACCTAATTTTGAAATATGATAATTAATGGTCATATAATAAAATGTGGTGGCCGATATGAAAATGTTGAATTTCAAATGGGAAACTATAATCTCAAGTCTCGCATGTTTTCTATTGAAATGGAAGGTTTTGATGTAGTCCTCAACGTTGAATGGTTACACACTTTGGGACTTGTCACCATGTATTTCAAGGATTTATTCACAAGCTTCACTAAGGAAGGGTAGAAACAAATCCTCAAGGGAGTTATATTTAGTTCTCTTGAAATGATCACCTCCCATTGTATGGAGAAGTTATTGAAGAAAGGTCACCCAAGTATTATTGTGCAATTCAATTCCATACAACCATACAAGTAGTGGGAAACCCCTCACAAGATATTCACCCTAATTATAGTTGGTCCTTTCTAAACATCAATAGTAAAATGAAACACCCCAAGGTTTATCGCCATCCCATGATGAGCATGACCATGGTATTCCCTTGATTCCAAGTTGTCAGCCACACATTGTGGGTCCTTATAAACACCATTTTGCATAGAATAATTAAATATAAATATCAACCAAGAATTAATGGAGGCTCGATTCATACGTCCCAGTACAAACCCTTACGCATCACCTATGGTCATGGTATAAAATAAGTTGTTAATTTTATTTGTTGTTACAGATTAATTCTTAACTTCATGAGCATTTAATACATTTTCACAATAACAACGTAACTAGGATCTCTGAAAGAAAAATAATCACAAGGTACACAATAATTTATCTTGGGAAACACATAAGGGGAGGAAAACCCAACAAAAATTCCTCAATATATATTTCTAGAGTGCAATGCCAAAAGAAAAAGGTCTCATAAGAGAGATAGAGAGAGAAAACCCTAACACAAGAGCCAAAGACACCAAAAACACTTCTCCTCCTCCTTCATTATCCTTCCTCTTTCTCTCTCTTGTAGAATGCTTGAGTAAGTTATGTGTCTAAATGAGTGTTGACACATATCCATCTATATGGGTTCACTCTCTGTCGACACCCTTACCATAATGATCTCCCCTAGCACTAGCCCAGACAGGTTTTACCCTGCCTAGAAACACCTGTAGAGCGGATGAGGTCTCACCCGAGATGTTCGAGGGAGAACTGTCTGAAGCAATTTTCTGCAGTAGGAAGGAGTATTGCGCATATAATATCACACTATCATAGTATTACTCAACATATCCAAGCATTGGTTCATACATTCACATATTCATACCATCATCATTCATCATCTCATATCAACCTACCCAAATCGCAGCAGAAGTATCAATGCATAAGCATATCTACCAACATAGTATCATTCATAATAGGAAATCATTGCATCATTTAGAAATAAACATCATAGTGCAGTATTAATCCACATCACATTACAAGAAAACATGAAGAAGTAAGAAGACACAATGTTTCTCTCAATTCTCCGTCATGTCATATTGACTTTGCATCAAAACACTGGTTCCCAAAATAGTTCCTTCATTTCGATCTCGCATTAAATATAGATTGCAGATAGATTCAAGATCAAGCTTAATATCTCGTCTATCCTATAATAATTAACATTTACAATCCTAGATCTATTTATAGGCCTGCACCTTTACATCGATGGTCCACTTAAGTCAGTTTCTTAACTACTTGGACCAAAATCTACAAAATAACAACCAAAATCTACAAAATATGACCACAATATACAAAATTAACCAAACTGCATTGCACTCCATCTTCCTCCTTGCACAACAACTTTGACTTTGTGCAACAACTTTAGTGCTGTGCAACTAATTATCTCCAAAACAGCCTGCCAACAGGCCCCCAACACAATCTTGTGGCTCGCCCTCGAGCCATGTTAGCTGGAAATAGTGTGGCTGCTGATCTTAACCTTGAAGTCCTCATAATGTTGGGTGACCTCTTTAACATGCTCCTTTACCTTCTCACTTCGTGATCCAATGGATTCTCAACAATCTTTGCAGTGACATCCCTTCGTCCATCCTAAACTACTTGCAGTACTGAAATTGATTTCATTGAAAGCTGTGCACCAATGTCCTGGAATTATTAAAGTTGCATTGTCCTTCGTTGTTGGTGCTCCCTTGCCTTTGTGACACATAGTTGTAATTCCTTCAACTCAACTGCTTTCGTAATTTGCATAACTAGGGGCATCACTCTGAGGGATGTCCTCAATGTAGCTAGCTTCCCCTCTACCTCCTGCAATTGCGTGTTAAGTTGCTCCAATTTCTCATCTTGGACTACACTTCCCCAAAAATATGTGGTCGCATCTATAACTTGTTTTGCCTCTTTCTCCATCTCTTCCAACTGCATCGCCAAGTATTCAATAGTGCTTTTTCGTTCCGCAACCTGCTCTGGTGGTGTTCCTGAATTCACCAGCACATGCATATCTTCAATGTCGTGCTTGAGTTGTGTAATCACGTCTCTGATTCGCTTCACTTTTGCCTCAGCATCCATGTCTATAGTGATTTCTAGAACTTCTTGGAAGGCAACAGAAACTACCTATTATAGGCATGCCCTATCATCCCATAGTTGTCATTTTTCCACCGTCAACCTGTCTTTCTCCTTCTTCAGTTTTTCAACCTCCATCCTTGTTTTTCCTTCTTTTTCCTATGACCTTAAAAGGTGACCACCAATGATTTGTTCCTGGTCAACTAACTCCTGATTTGCAACCCTCTGCAATTGGACCGATTTCTGAGTTGACAGTTCATTGATGCCCAGCAAGAGGTCCTAAAATTCCTGGAGTGAGGCATTCACATCCTCATTGTTTGTCTCATTTGTGCACAGTGGAATTTGTACATTTTGGATCCAATTTCCTATGCTTATATATCCTACCTTCTGTAAAACATTTTCCCTGGGAACTCTCTACAAAATTGCATCAATCAAAGAATTTAGATGAGTGTTTACCTCTCCAAATCCTTCAACAATCTGCTTCTTCAACTACTCTTCGGTTGCAGTAGTTGTTGTCGTGATAATCACAATAACATGGTCTACCTGTGAACTTTCCCTCAGTGTTGTGTTGCTTTCTTCAACCTGTTCTGGCCTCTTCTTGGTTATGGTCTCCTCAAACATTCTCTCTTCCTCTGAGTCTGTTGGGGTCCTTGACGATTCCTTACATGACTCCCAGTCAATGTCATGCACCAACATTGGAACTACAGGCGCATCTACTTGAGGACCTGCCTCATCATCTGATACTTCCTCTACACTTACCAGTGCTTTCCATTCCACTATCCATGCAGCCACTACTACGTCCAATTCCTCCTCGGTTAGCTTGTATTGGGTCTCCAACCATTTTTTCTGAGTGTCCCACCATGCTTGCAGGTGGATGTCATCAGGGCTAATAGCGAATCTAATGAATCTTCGATACTTCACCACTACCACCTCTATGATCTATAGAACCTTCATGACTATCGCATGCAAAGCCTCCCAATACAACCAAAAGTGTACTACACAATCCTTCATCTTATCTTCCTGGATCAGGTACCAAAGGTTCTGGTATCACGCTCTTTTGCAAAATTGGGCAGCTGTGATATCCATCCCTTGGTAGTATTATGGCTCCATCCATGCAACTACTGCAATCAAGATGAACAACCAGCTATATGTGAACGCGCAATTTCCTGCCTAGACGATCATTGCATCCTCCGTCAACTGTTTCAATAGGGAAAGTGACCAGTTCATCTGCACTCCTGTAGCACACTGCTTAGTATAGGAAACTACCCCTAAGGTGTATTGGTTTGGCCAATTATTCCACACTACTTTGCTGGAAAGAATCCTAGCAGGAATGTGCACAACCCGCTCATTAATACTGTCTAGATTGTTTGCATGCCCGTTGCACTCCAAATCATAATTTTTCTTCATCTTCGCTGCTAACCTTTTTTCATTGTCTTTTCCTCTGAAATATTGTGATGGGTCGGGCCCCTCCTTGGGCAGCCGTGTGATTTATGAGATCAATTCAATGGTGACTAGTACCATTTGATCCAGCCATAGGTATCCTCCATGAAGGCATGGCAACAGTTGCTTGGCGCATGCATTTGCTTCTGTGAGTCACCCAAAATGCGGCATGTGAATCAGACCTAATAGCCTCAACTTGTCCAATCCCAATGCCCACTCATATGCAGTGCAGCATGGGATCTTCCTCTGGTCCCATCCTATCCTCAAATCACTCCATTGTGCAATCGATGAAGGCAAAAAAATCATGATCCTCATATTTCATTTTGACTAGACAGGGTGCGATATCAAAGGTGCACTTCATTCCTTTCGGAATTGCATCCATCTAGATCGGGTACTTCTGAATTTTCGTTGGCTTTCGCTCTTTGGCCCCAGCTCTATGTGGGGGGACATACCCATGGATTTCTATTGTTATCACCCTGTCCCTTCCCATGGAGTCATCAACCACCTATGTGTTTGCTCTTGTCGAACTCCTTGTTTGTCTCTTCTTTTGCTACAAAGACTTGGGTCGGTTGGCCCCTCTCTTCTTCCTTATGATCGACGATGAACCCACTGCCATAATTTCTACCTATTCTTTGATTCGGACACCAATGACGGGTTAATCCTCAGAAATTTCACTTGAAATATCTTGTGGTGCTAACCATTACATTAGTCATAAGTGCTCAATAACTCACTCAACTCACCATGCAACTCACTCACAACTCTGCAACTCAATCTATGGAATACGCTTCTCGACAGCTCAATTCTTCACAATGGTGATTTCAACCCATGAGCCACCAATTCTTATAATGTGGGATCAATCGTGTGAGTGATTTCCCAATCATGATGACCAAATCCTTCATTCATTTCCCAATTTTTTTGTCGATCCTCCCAATCTAATGGTCATATCCGCCATTAATGTGCATCTCATCCAAGAGCATCATTGGTTAACTGGTTTAAGTACCGCATTTACTATTGATTTGAATCTATCACGTCCCTACAGACATTGCATCACACTTCCCTAACAACAAATATGATACTTCTACTTGCACATCCCATTTATCCTGGTGCACCATCCTCCTACTTACCATATTATGCAAAAACAAAGAGATGGTATCAGAGCGGTTTCTCTGCAAATCTCGAAAGATGCGTGGGTTGAAGCGATGATAGAGGCGTGTTTGGGAAGTGCTCATGGAAAATCCTCTAAAGGTGCCAAAAATGCAGCCTCTAGAACAATGGTTGGCAAAGGTGGTAGGAGAGATGAGGACTACGAGCTATGAGCACCCTCCATTGGCCTCGCTAGTAGAAGACGTTGAGCAGTGGAAGGCGACGTTTCCAGCGTGTCTGAAGTTGGACGATGAGGGCACTAGGTGGAGGTGGCACTAGTGCTCTTAGAAAGGTGCCTAAGCGTGCTACAACAAAATGGAGAGAATTAACCACAACAAAGTGCCTTCATGAAGGTGCAACCAAAAGAGCACTCAATGAGGTGAAGGGCGGACTTAGCAATCACCTCGGTGCCATGAATAAGGGTTTGAATGACTTAATCTTTGTGAAGGTTATTGTGAATGAAATGAAGGTGAGAGAGCTTATTGACACTGAAGCCTATCACAACCTCCTTAAGAAATAACTTGCATGCTCGCTAGGGCTTAAGACGAAGAGTTGTAACACCAAGGTGAAGGTTGTAAACTCCTTAGTGAAAACGACCGTAGGGGTAGCTTCAGCAATTCCTGTTCATATTGGATGTTGGGTCGGGAAGGAAGACTTTACAGTGATGCCTCTCAACAAATTCAATATGATACTTGGATAGGATTTATTACGATGACATCAAGCGATGATGATTCCGTTTGCAAACATAATGGTGATATTGAGCAGAAAGAAGCCAAGTTATGTGCACACCGTTACTGGAAAGTCAAAAAATCATCACAGGCTCGTTTCTACGCTAAGGGAAAATAAATTGGTTCGACGATCTAAGTCGTAGATGTTTGTTTCAGCATTATTGGATGAGTTAGATACGTGGAGTATGGGGACACCTACGCTACATATCCTCTCTGACATGTGTTCTTCTTCCGTGCACTTGATGCCCTAAAACTTGTCGAAGGTGTTTCCTTAGAGAAGGGAAGTGGACCATAGGATTGAACTTGATTCAGGATAAAGGCCTATGGAAAAATATCCATACAGACTTTCGGGACTAGAATTGGAGGAATTGAAATGACAGTTGACCGAGTTGAAGGATTTTGGTTTCATAAGGCCTTCAAGGTAACTTTATGGTGCTCCTATACTATTTCAGCAGAAGAAGGACATGCCAAATTTGAGGATGTGCTTGGACTACCGCATGTTGAACAAGAAAATGATCAAGAACCGACACCCCCTTCTATTAGCGATTGATTGCTTCGATCAGTTGGATAAGGCGTGAGTCTTTTCGAAGTTAGATTTGCGATAGGGGTAATACCAAGTAAGGATCGCATAAGGTGATGAGTATAAAATGACATGTGTGATGCATTACAGAAGCTATGAGTTTCTGGTTATGCCATTTGGGATGTGCAATGCCCCTACGACATTTTGTACTCTTATGAATGATGTACTGTGACCCTTTCTAGATAAATTAGTGGTGGTATATCTAGACGACATCGTTGTCTACAGTGAAACTATGGAATAACATAAATGACACTTAGCGGAGGTGTTCGAAGCACTGTGGAAAAATCAACTATTTTTTAAGAAGTCCAAGTGCATGTTTTGGAAATAGGAGATTCCATTCCAAGGATATCGGATCGGGCCTGGTATGTTTTGCATGTACAAAAAGAAAATCAAGGCCATCCGAGACTAGGAGGAACCTCGAACAGTGCAGTAAGTGTGAAGCTTCCTTGGTTTGGAAAACTATTACTATAGGTTAGTTGAGGGCTATTCTAAGATAGCCACACCTCTTACCGAGTTGTTGAAGAAGCACAAGGCATGGAAGTGGTCTAAGAAGTGCCAAGAATCATTTTATGAAATCAAGCACATACTTGCAACCTCCCTAGTGCTATGGTTTCCTGAATTTGACAAGGAGTTAGAAGTTGAAACATATGCATTTGATTTCGCTATTGGAGGTGTCTTGACACAAGAGGGTCCCCCGGTAGCCTACGAAAGTCAAAATCTTCAGGACTAGGAGGGAAGATACCTGGTTCACAAAAAGGATATGAAAATAGTGGTGCGTTTCTTACAATCTTGGAGAAACTATCGGTTAGGGAAGCCGTTTGTCGTGAAGATGGACAACATAGCCACCAACTACTCTCTTCCCAACCGAAGTTGTCATCTAAGCAAGCACGATGGCAGGAATTCCTGGTGGAATTTGATATGACCATTGAGTACTAATCGGGAAGGATAAATGCTGTTGTGGATGCCTTGAGAAAAAAATCTCAACTCGTTGCTTTGGGGGAGCATTGCAGCGACACAACAACGCAGGTGATTTCATATTTCTGGTAGAAAATTTGAGACATTTTGAGGGAAAACTTGACAACCAAAGAGATCATTGCACAAGTTAATGCAGGGAAGGAAACAAAGTTCAGATTCAATGATGGGTTTCTTTTCTACAATGGACACCTATATGTTACTGGGACATCTCACTTATGGAGAGACTTTATCAAAGAGTGCCATGATTCAGAATGGGAAGGACACTTGGGACAACACTGAAAATGAGTTTTAGTGGAGAAGAGTTTCTATTGGGAGAGATTGAGGAAAGACATTGAGGAGTATGTGTGTACTTGTATCATTTATCAGTAAGACAAGTCATGCACCAGGAATAAAGAAGGCTTGCTGTAGCCTCTTCCCGTTCCAGAGAGACCATGGATGAGCATCTCCATGGACTTCATAACGCAACTTCCAGTCATTCAGGTGTACACCTTCATATTTGTGGTGGTGGACTGTTTCTCCAAGTATGCGACTTTCATTCCTATGAATTCTATGTCAAAGCAAATAGATGTGGCAAGGTTTTTTTTCAAACATGTGTTAAAGTTATGGGGCTTGCCACTTAACATTGTTTATGATCGAGACACTAGGTTCATAGGGATGTTTTGACCAGCACTATTTAAGTTAGTTGGGATGCAGCTGCTCACTAGTTTTGGGTTTCATCCTGAAACGGATGGAAAAACGGAGAGGGTGAACAGTATCATAGAGAAATATTTGAGATACTTTGTGCACCATGACCAATAAAATTGGCTAGAGGTGCTAGATGTGGCCCAGTTCAGCTACAATATGCATACAAGTTCAACAACAAGATACAGTCTATTCGAGTTGGCAATGGGATAGAAGCCACTCACACCACAAGTCATCACGACCAGAGAGCTAGGCACTAATCTAGCTGCAATGGAGTTTTTCAAAGAATGGAAAGATAAGCTTGAAGTGGCTAAGGCACACCTTGAGAAGGATGTGAAACACATGAAGAAGTGGGATGATGGAGGAAGACGAGATGAAAAGTTCCATGTGGGGGAGCACGTCCTTCTTAAGATTGGTCGAGAACAATTTGTTCCAACAAAGGGGGTGGTAGGATATTTGATGTGGAAGTATGACAATTCATTCAGGATACTTGAGAAAGTGGGAAAGGTGGCCTAGTGACTAAGGCTTCTTGAGCATCTTCAGTATTATCACCTAGTTTTTCATGTAAGATAGCTACAGAGATGCCGAGCTTATCAAAGAGAACCTAAGAGGAACAATCCTACACACGCACCTGCGATGATAGTGGATAGGATAGATAGGGAGGTACAAGCGATACTAGGGCACAGGTTCAACAGAACCAACAAATACTCATGGTTGGAGTACTTTTTCAAATGGAAAGGATTTCTGGAGGATGAAAGTAGTTAGGAGTGGAAAAACTCGTTGTGGAAGGCACAAGATCTTATCCTTGCATTCCAGGAGGAGCATGGACTTCCACCTCAATGCAACCCTCGAAAGAAGCATCGCTGGGATGACGACCAAGTGGGTGGGGGAGGCTGTAACGTCCCCCTTACCAAACATACTTGAAACAGAGTGTGTTGGTAAGGTGGGGCGTGCTCCCATAAAACGAAGATCATTGGGTTGAAGGCGCCCATGACACACCACCTTCGACACCAACACAAGGGGTGTGCTCAGCTAGTGTGTCGGCCTAAGGTGGCACCATGATGAGCGCACGAAGACATGACCAAGGAGATGGTTCCTTAGTGCGGGTGAAAGGAAAAACATGGAGCACGCTAGTTCGTGTGTGGAGGTAGTACGCTAGTGGAGCACCAAGTGAACACGCCGATAGAATGACTATGGCTTGGAAAATGAAATGGGGTGGAGCGCCCCATAAGGAGCACACTTGGTGGGCACAATGACGAGGAGTGGACCCAATGGGCGCTAACATTAGCTCATGAAGAAGCGCTCGGTTAGAGCGTCAACAAATCCAACGAAAAGTGGATCGAGGTGTTGAGTGGAGTGCAGGGAAGGGGGCATGCATCTTGGCCAAGCCAAGCATGCTCCCATATAAAGGTGCATCCTAGAGCGCTAAGGAAGGAAGCTTGGAGGAAGCAAGATGGATAAGAAAAGGTAGTAGCAGACAGAGTTAGCAAACCGCATCGCAGCTAGAGATGACTTTTGCAAGTACACCCACCAGAGGTGCATTATTCTTCACTCTTGTATTTTTTTGTTGACATGGAATCATTTTGGGCACACACCAGGAGCTTTGTCTATTTTGGAAACTCCCTATCTATGTAAACATGTTCAATCTTAATAAAATCTTATTGGGGCTCTACGGTTGGCAACCCCACCATTTTCAAACTGTTGCATGTTTTCTTATGTTGTTGGCTAAGTATAAATGTGTAATTGGTAAACGTGATAAGTTAAAGTGTTAATGATTTTGCATAAGAGTAGGTGTAGTCTGCTGGAGATGCACTCGGGTTAGCCAAGCTCCTAAGATGCTCCAGGAAGTGCCACCTTGACTTAGTTGAGCACACCTTAAGGGTGTTGTTAGATTTGATATTGTCCCACATGCCATCCACGCACAAGCACGGCGAGACACTCAGAAACAATGGTTGGCAACCCAATACAAGGTGACCGAGGAGGAATTGGATGCAGTAGTGGATGAGTGGCTGGCGGACTAGAAATCATTGGTAAGTGCAGAAGAAGTATCAAATGATGAGGCGGGTCCCCCAGAAGTTGCACCTGTAGTACCGATGTTGGTGCATAACAGTGACCGAGAGTCACACGAGTAATTGTCAAGTACCCCAATAGACTCAAAGGCGGAGCAGATGTTTGAGGAAACCAAAACCAAGAAGAGGTAGGAACAAGGTGAAGTTAGCGGCACAACAAATATGGCAGGTTCATAGGTAGACTATATTATTGTGAGTATCACGACAACAACTGCTGCAACTGAAGAGCAGTTAAAGAAGAAGAATGTTGAAGGATTTGGAGAGGTAAACATTTGTGTAAATTCTTTNTATGGCAGGGTCATAGGGAGACTATATTATTGTGAGTATCACGACAACAACTGCTGCAACTGAAGAGCAGTTAAAGAAGAAGAATGTTGAAGGATTTGGAGAGGTAAACATTTGTGTAAATTCTTTAATTGATGCAACTTTTGAAGAGATTTCCCAAGGAAAATGCTTTTCATAAGGTAGGAGAGATAAGAACAGGGAAGCGAATCTGAAATGTACAGATTCCATTTATTGAAACAGATTCATCAATAGGGATTCACTCTATGTCGACACCCTTACCACAACAATCTCTCTGAGCACCGACCGAGACATATTTTACCCTGCCCAGCAACACCTGCAGAGAATATGAGGTCTCACCTAAGATGTTTGAGGGATAACTATCGAAACCAAGTTTCTGTAGTAGGAAACATGATTGCGCATATATTGTCACACTATCACATAATTACTCACCAAATCTAAGCATTGGTTCATACATTCACATATTCATACCATCATCATTCATCAAATCATATTAACCTACTTAGATCGCAACAAAAGTATCAACACATAAACATATCTACCAACATAACATCATTCATAACAGGAAAGCATCGCATCATTCATAAATAAACATCATAGTGCAGTATTCATCCACATCACATTGCAGGAAAATAGGAAAATAGGAAGAAGTAAGAAGACACAATGTTTCGCTCATTTCTCCATCATGTCATATTAACTTTGCATCAAAACACAGGTTCCTAAAACAGTTCCTCTGTTTCGATCTCGCATCATAGATAGATCATGGATAGATTCAATATCAAGCTTAAGATCTCGTCTAGCCTAGAATACTTAACATTTACAATCCTATATCTATTTATAGGATTGCGCCTTTACATCGGTGGTCCACTTAAGTCAACTTCCTAACTACGTGGACCAAAATATGATCACAATATACAAAATGTGACCAAACTACCTTGTGCACCATCTTTCACCTTGCACAACAACTTTGACTTTGCGCAACAACTTTGGTGTCAGCAACTAATTATCCCTAAAAATTATTTCCAAGAATGAGGGAGGGAGCCTCTCTATTTATACTTAACTTTGAATTGACCTTTTAACCTAATTGGGATGAGCTATCAAACTGAGAAGGTCGACCTACCTAAGAAAAACTCAAAATTATATTTATATTAAACTCTTCTGGGTACTATAGACCTGAATTAAAAACAAGGATTTACCTCATGAAATTTTACATTAATGACATCTCCAGAAGGAGGAATAATATAATAATGTAAAGTTCAAGTTTACTATTCTTCGAAGTTATATGATTTCAACACTCCCCCTTAACAACAAGGGTATTCTATCGACAACAACAACAATAGGTGTGTCTCTATACAACATCATCGGAAGGAGGGGGGAGTAGGCATCATCAACGATATCATTTGGAACATTGTTTGGTACATCTATAGATCATCAAAAGTTTTGAACAACATCAATATCAACAATTGGAACAGTTTTCTAGAAAAACATAATCTACATTACGAAGCTACAACATCATCATCTGAAGCATGGAGATAGACATTATCATTTGCAGCACAGAACTGGAATATTATCACTTGCAACACGAAGTTGGGAACATCATCATTTGCAACACGTCTGTAGCACGAATTTGGAACATCGTTATCTACAACATGGATTTGGAACATCATCACCTTCACCGCGAAGATGGAACATCATCATCTGCATCATGGAACTGGAACATCATCATCTGCAACATGGAGTTGGAACATCATCATCATATTCAATACAGAGCTGAAGTCTCATCATCATCACATCAACATAAAATTTGATGCATCAACAACAAGGAAAATACGAGGTTGGATCATCAGCATGAAGCTAGAATAACATCAATATCCACATGTGACAGGTATAACAACATCATCAACAACAGCTCAAGGCTAGAGAAACATCATCTATGGAAACATAATGATGTAGGTGTATCAACAACCAACATGATCCTTCCTTTCAGAATTATGAGATTAAGTCCAACACATATATGGTGCTTAAACAATTCTTTCTATTGGAAATACAGGATCAAGTATTTATGGATCCGCGAATACTGATCACAGCTTACACGTAAGGGTAATTGGACGATCCTTGCTTTCGTAATTATGGGTTCAAGTTCAATATGGACGATCCTTCCTTTCAAAATTACGGGATCAAGCCCACCAACCAACATATTAACTGATCCTTCCTTTCAAAATTATGAGATAAAGTCTAAAGATTAACATTTAAGACAATCCTTCCTTTTAGAATTACGGGATCAAGTCTAAGGATGATCAATCCCAACTAAGCTACCTGATGTTATCAGGATACCATAGTATCATCAGCTATTCCCCCTTTCGAGGGAAGTCCACATAGACAACACCAAGCTTTCCTTATAAGTGTTCAAACTTCACATGAGACAGAGGCTTAGTCAACACATCTACAACCTGCTCATCTGTGGTCATATATTGGAGCTTTACAACTCCCTTCTATACCATTTCACGAATGTAGAAATACTTAATTTCTATGTGCTTCATCTTATCATGGAACATGTGGTTCTCTGTCATCTTCATGCGGATTTGGTTATCACATAGAATGACAGTGGCATCCATATCTAGATCGAATAGACCTAATAATAACTTATGAATCCATATAGCTTCAAAACTAGTAGAACAAGCTATAGTATATTCCACTTTTTCAGTGTTAAGAGAAACAATAGACTACTTCCTACTCAACCATGATATCATGGCTGAACCCAAACCGAAACATCCACCTGGAGTGCTCTTTATGTATGAGACACTTCCTGCCCAATCTAAATCTGTATAACTATATAGTCTGAAGTCATGATATCTAGTATAACTGAGACCATAGTCTACCATACCTTTCAGTTACCTCTTCACATGCTTTGTAGCTACTAGGTGAACAAGTCTAGGGTCAACCAGATATTGACTCAAGGTGTTCACGAAAAATCATATATCTAGCCGAGTATTTGTCAAATACATCAATGAACTAATAATATGTCTGCATAGTGTCATATCCACCAACTCTGACAAATCATAAACCAACAACTTCAAATTTGTATCCAATGTGGGTGTGGTCATGGCTTTACATTCCAACATATCAAACCTTTTCAAGATTTCTACTGCAAGGCTTCCCTTGGCTAAGGAATATTCCTTCTAGGCTCTTCCATACTTTAAGACCAATAAAATAGTGCATTAGGACAAGGTCATTCATCTCAAATTCTGTAGTGTTCTTCTTCTTATACTCTAAATTTTTTTTCTCATTACCTGTCAAGAATAAATCATCCACGTACAACAATAATATGACATGTTCATCATCCATAACCTTGAGTTAGAGGTTAGGATCAACATCACTTTTTGTAAATCCCAATATCATCAAAAATCTATCAATTCTTCCATACCAAGTTCTTGGATCTTGCTTCAACCCATATATAGCCTTCTTCAGCTTGTAGACATGTGTCTTTCTATCTTCAACTTCAAAACCTTGTGGTTGTTCTATGTACACTTTTTTCTTCAATAACATCATTTAGAAAGATTGTTTTTACATCCATTTGGTGTAACTTCCATTTTGTCTTGGATGCAAGTTCCATGATGGTTCCAATAGAGGTGTACCTTGCTCGGGCAGAAAACGTCTCTTCATAATCAATTCCTTCCTTTTGAGAGAATCCATGGGCCATAAATCTGGCTTTCTATTTTCAATACTTCCATCAACTGCATGTTTTATCTTGTATATCCATTTGGAAGATACCACACTTTTACATTTTGTGATTTTTCATTATGGATTGTTATTCTTCCATCATGGATTCTACCCATTCTTTATTTTGAATAAATGCTTCAAAACAAGTAGGCTCTTTTTCTACAAGATCACACATCAAAGCCACATAACTGGAAATGGCTTTGAATTCTTGCTCTGTCTCAAGGAGCCTTCTCGAGCACCATACCTCTCTGCATCTTGAATAATTTCATGAGCCCACACTTATATATTTATATTGTGAGAGATATTCATATGGGGAGGTTTTGGGGGATCCAATGATATCATGTTCTTCTGGAATCTCATCATCAGGAGAAGGTGCAACTTCTTCCATTGGTTATTTAGGTCTAGGAGATAGAGCTTCTTCATATGTTTCTTCAAGCTATCAATTCTTGGATTTATTGAGAGTTGTATCTTCATCAAAGGTTACATCTCTAATAATTTCCATATGGTGGTAACCTGGTATATAAATTCTAAACGCCTTGGATACCTCACAATATCCAACAAATATTCCTTTCTTTCCAAAAGGATCCAACTTGGTTATTTTCTCTTTTCGAATATGAATAAACACTAGACAACCAAATATCTTGAGATGGATTACTTATGGTTTCTTTCCTATAAACATGTCTTTGGGGGTTTTGAACACAAGTGCAGTATGGGATATTATGTTTTGGACATATAATGTTGTTCTTGTTTCTTTATCTTATAAGTTCATAGGAATATCTTGATCATGGATCATAGTCTTCCCTGATTCCATAATAGTTCAGTTCTTTCTTTCAACAACACCATTCTGTTGTGGATTATAGGGAGTGGTAAGTTCCCTCTTAATCCTTACATATTTTCAAAATTTTCCAAATTTATTTGCAGTATACTCTCCTCCATTATCTGACCTAAGTGTCTTGATATTTATTTCTAAAATATTTTCTACCAAGGCTTTGAATTCCTTGAACTTTCCAAACACTTCATCTTTTGATTCCATAAAGTAAACCCAAGTATTACGAGAGTAATCATCAATGAATATTACATAATATACATACCCTCTTAAATATGTTGAGGGAATTGGACCACATACATCTTAGTGAACAAGTTCCAATATTCCTTTAGTATTTGTGTCAATTTTCAGGAATGGATTCTTTATGTTCTTTCCTTTCACACATCCTTTAGATAATCCTTCATGATCAATATTTAGATCAGGTAAACCTATTACTACCTTGATCACATTAGGTAAGGATTTGTAGTTTATGTGAGAAATCCTTCTATGCCATAGTTAAAATCTACTTATAGTACCATGAATCAAGGTTGCTTATGTGTGACCTTTCAGTTTATATAGAAAACCTTCTTCCGTCCCAATAACATGTGCATACTCTAGAGATCTTCCTCTAGGCCACATAAGAACTTCACCATCTATAAAGGAAACCTTGAATCATTTCTTATCTAAAGTTAAAATAGAAAGCAGGTTCTTCTTCAAGCCTCGTACATATAGAATATCTTGAATCTTAGTCGAGATTCCTGAATCAAGATTATATGTGGCTTCTCCTATTCCCTTGATAAGATATTGATAGTAATATCCTAGTGAAAATTTTTTAGGGGAGTCTTTTTCTTCAATACTGGAGAGATTCTTCTTCTCACCTGTCATGTGCTTTGAAGCACCACTATCAATTATTCATGTGTCATTTCTAGGTGTTGCAGACCTAAAGAGAGCAGAGAATAAAATATATTCTTCAATTTCTTCCTTTTCTGACTTCTTAGGAGATTCTTCTTCTTCTTCTTCTTTGTCTAAATGAGCATGATGTATTTTATTATCCCTCCTCTTATATTCTTCTTTTTATTGTTGGAAATTTTCTAGTAATTTGTGTTAGATTTTTATCATTTAAGCAATATGATATCAGGATCTTATCTGAGAGACTAACATGCACAACAATAATCACAAGAGACAAGAGACACAAAGAGTTTTCCTCAGGGAAACCATAAAGGAGAAAACCCTGCAACTTCCTCATAGATAGAATGAGCACCAATGGAAAAAGTAAAACCCAAAGACAGAAAGATGATCTTTGACATTTTTTCTCTCTCTCTCACTTGTGCGAGCTTCGCTTCTCTCACTCATGCGCTACAGTTGAGTGAGTGTGTATTAAAAAAGAGAGGCTCACTCTCTATTTATACTTGTTCCCGACTTGACAATTACTTACCAGGGCCCACTTCACTAGGAGATTCTAATAACCCTAGTGTCCCTCAACTGTGGGGACTTTTCCCCCTGATCAACAAAGGAGGGTTAACCTCTATGACTTTACATGACTTGATTACATTAATGATTTTCCCCATAGGAACATTAGGGTATAATGAAATACAATACATAAGATATACAAGTGAATACATTTCGAATTTACAAATACATCAACATTCCCTCTTAACTAGGAAGGTATTCTCTTGACACAGTTCATTAGCACAAGTCTTCATCACAGGATCATCATCATCAGACTGGATCATCACCATCATCACTTCTCCCACTATCTCAATCAAATGGTGCTATCTCTCAATTCTACTCACCATAGCAAGTTCTACAGAGCCAGCCCTTTTTCATGTTGGTTGTAGGCCTAGCCTCCATGTAGGTCTTCTTCTTCAGTACTTATATCATTGGCATGGTAGGACACACCTTCTACCATTCGAGAAAGGCTCCAGCACTTATATCCACTAGCATGGTACAATGCACCTACTATCATCTGGGAAAGGCTCCAGAACTTACATACATCAGCATGATAGGACATGCCTACTACCATATGGGAAAGGCTCCAGCACTTACATGCACTGGCATGGTAGGACACACCTACTACCATCTAGGGAAAGTCCCCAACACTTACATCCACTTTCATGGTAGGAAACACCTACTACCATTCAGGGAAAGGCTCCAACACTTACATCCACTGGCATGGTAGGACACACCTACTACAATCAATGGAAAGGCACCAACACTTAAATCCACTAGTATGGTAGGACACACCTACTACCATCTAGGGAAAGGCTCTGTATTTACATCCGCCAACATGGTAGGACACACCAACTACCATCCAGGGAAAGGCTCTACACTTAAATCCTCCGGCATGGTAGGACACACCTACTACCATCCAGGAAAAGGATCTTCACTTACATTTTTCGGCACGGTCGGAAAATTCGGGGAAAGGATCTACACTTACATTCACCCATGGGAAGAACCAATCCTACCACCATGTCAGAAGGGCTCATGGACTCATCACTTCCTTTTGGAATGAATCTTGATCTAGAGAACACCAAGCTTCTCCCTGAAGTACTCAAACTTCACTATGGCTAATGGCTTGGTCAACACATCAACCATCTGCTCATCCATCACAACATACTAGAGCTTCACTGCTCCTCTATGCACCATATTCCTAATATAGTGATATTTGATCTTGATATGCTTCGACTTGTCATGGAACATCAGGTTCTCCGACAACTTCACACAACTTTGGTTGTCACAATATATACAAGTAGCATCCAACTGGAGATCAAACAAATCAAATGGTATCTTCTTCACCCAAACTGCCTCACAACTAGCCAAACAAGCTGCGACATACTCTGCTTTAGCTATACTCAGTGCCACGCAGGACTACTTCCTGCTAAACCAAGTGATCACACCGGATCCCATATTGAAGCAGCACCCTAAAGTGCTCTTCCTATCAATGGAACTTCCTGCCCAATCCAAATCCACATAACCCTCCAGGTTAGTCTTATGATTCACCTCATACTTGAGCCCATAATCAAATATACCCTTCACATACCTCAGAATATGCTTTGCAACAATCAGCTGAACATGTCTTGGATCTATCAAGAATTGGCTCAATGTGTTCACAGCAAAGCAAATATATGGTCTTGTATTCGTCAGGTACATCAAGGACCCAATCATCTGACGATACATTGTAGCATCAACCGAATCTAATGAAGCATCACTCAATAGATTTAGGTTTGATTCCATAGGTTTGGTCATGGCCTTGTAGTCCATCATCCCAAACCTCTTCAGGATCTCTACTGCACACTTCCCTTGTCCCAGGGAGATTCCATCTATATTATGCCACACATCCATGCCTATAAAGTAGCACATCATACCCAAGTCTTTCATTTTGAACTCGACAGCAAGCTTCCTCTTTGTGTTATCAATCAACCCATCCTCGCATGTTACAAATAGGTCATCTACATACAGTAGGAGTATCACAAGGTTCCCTTCCTCAACCTTGTAGTAAAGGTTGGAATCCGCTTTACTCTTGGTAAATCCTAAGCTAGCCAGGAAGTTGTCAATTCTACTGTACCATGTCCCAGGTACCTATTTCAAACCATACAGGGCCTTCTTCAATTTGCACACATGAGTCTCCTTGTCATGTGTCTCAAAACTGAGTGGTTGCTCCACATACACTTCCTCTTCTACTACACCATTCAAGAAGGCAGTATTGACATCCATCTGGTGTATCTTCCATTTCATTACTGCAGCCAGAGCAAGTACTGATCTGATGGAAGTGTATCTAGCTATAGGTGCAAAAGTATCCTCAAAATCTATCCCTTCTTTCTGGGAGAAGCCACATGCCACAAATATTGATTTATATTTCTCTATGTTGCCATCTGCAACATGTTTGATCTTGTAGTTCCACTTGGAAGTCACAACAGAATTCACCTCTGGTCTTGGGACAACATCCCAGACATCATTCTTCATGATCTACTAGTACTCCTTGATCATAGCATCCTTCCATTCTTTTTTTTCTGTCGCCTCTTCATAGTTGAAAGGTTCTTTATAAATGATGTCACATAATAGGGCTACATAACCGGAGTAGGACCTAGTTCTCTTCTTTTCTCTGTGCATTTCTTCTGGAGCCCCATATCTTTCTGCACCTTGGATAGCCTCTCATACCCATGTAGGTTTCATTTTGTAAGGATTCTTCTCCTAGGGTGTATCTACAGGTTCCTGGGGTTCTTCCATTTCTTGATCTTCTTATGGAGTTTCTTCATTCACAGTTGTATCTTGGATCATGGGTTCTTCTGTTTCTTCAAGTTCTGCATTAGGTATTTTTTCTGGATTTGTTTTAAGCTGAGTCTTCTTCAAATTGCACATCCCTATTGATGTCGATCTTCTTGAATCCTGGGATGTATATTCTGCAAGCCTTCGAGCTTTCACTATATCCCACAAATATACCCTTCTTTCCTGAAGGATCTAACTTTGTCCTCTTTTCTTTCGGAATGTGTATGTATACTGGACAGCCAAATATTCTGAGATGACTAACTTCTAGTTTCTTGTCGGAGAATACTTCTTCAGGGGTCTTGTTCTCAAGTACTCTATGTGAAGTACGGTTCTATACATACACAGCTTTCCTCACAGCTTCTGCCTATAGATGCATGGGAAGATCTTGATCATGAAGCATTGCCCTTGTTGCTTCCATAATCGTTCTATTCTTCCTTTATGCAACCCCATTATGTTGTGGATTATATGGAGTGGTCAAATCCCTCTTAATCCCTGAATCTTAGCATAATTCCTACAATTCATCTGATGTGAATTCTCCGCCATTGTCTGATCGAAAGTTCTTGATTTTCTTCTCTATTTGGTTTTCGATCAAGGATTTGAATTCCTTGAATTTACTGAATACTTCATCTTTGCTTTTCAAGAAATATATCCATGTCTTCCTAGAGAAGTCATCAATGAAAGAAACATAATATAAATAACCACTCAATGAACTGGATGGCATCGGACCACATACATCAAAGTGGATGATTTCCAATATTCCTTTTTCCTTGCTCTCGCTACTTGGAAATTTCTTCTTTTTGTTCTTTCCTTTCGCACATCCTTTGCAAATACCTTCATGTTTTTCCTATATTTCTGGAATACCTTCAATAGCTTTTCTTGCAAGTGGTAGTGCCCTATACTGCACATGTGCAAGCCTTCTTTGCCAAAGTTCACTTGGTTCTACTGAGTCATGGACCAAAGCTTGTTCTAGATGTCCCTTTAATTTGCATAATCCTCCCTCTTGCTCTCCAATCACTACTGCATCATCTATAGTCTTTCCTTTTGGCCATATAAGGATTTGGCCATCTACAAATGCAACCCTCCTTCCTTTTGCATCCAATGCAGATATGGAGAGGAGATTCTTCTTTAGTCCTACTACAAACAAGACATCCTTCATCTTCATAGACTTTCCAAAGTCTAGCTTATAGGAGGATTCACCACTACCTTTTATGGGATACTGGTAGTCATCCCCAAGTTTCAATTTGTGGGGTGACTCATGTTCGGATAGTTTCACAAAATATTCTTTGAATCTCGTCATATTCTTGGAATCCCCACTATCTATGAGCCAATCATTGCTTCCATATGTGACAGTTCCTGTGAGGGAAGAAATCAAAACATATTCTTCCTTACTTGAAGAGTCTTCACTTTCTTCTTTAATTCTCTTTCTAGGAGGTTCATCATCTTTTGCAATGTGGGCATGATGTCTTCTTTTGTTTCCCTTGTTCTTGTGAGATCCACCTTTGTTTCTAGCACACTCTCTGGAAAATTGTCCTCTCTCGTCACATGTATAGCATCTGATTTTAGATAGACATCTGCTACATCTTTTAGGGTTATCTTTCTGGTGAGAATGCTTACCTTTGGGGTGATGATAGTCCTTTAAAATTTTATTGGTGTGTACTGTGAGAGATTGATCTCCATTTCCCATCTTTTCTTCTCGAGATACTATTCAAGCTTCTTCTTATGAGAATTCCTCCCATGGCCTACTGAAAGTGATTAGATTTCTTATAGCACAAATCCCTTGAATGAAGGAGTCCCATGGCCTAGGGAGACCATTCAAGGTGGTCATCACAATTTCTGCATTCTCCACTTCTTCATCCACTACTTCAAGTTGTTCTTTAATTTGAGAGACCCTTGTAAAGTATGACTATATGGCCTTTGCATTCTGTATCTTTACATTGTTCAACTGGTTCCTCAAAATGATCTTCTAATTTATGTTCTTCCCTTCAAATAGCTTGGTCAGGGAATCAAACATCTCTTTAGGTGTCTTTAGAGAAGACACTTGTGGTATAAGGCGATCCTTGATAGAATCAACAATAATTCTCTTGGCCTTGACCAAGTTTTTGTTATGTAATGACTTAGCCTCATCTCCCTCTAGAACTGGAACCTCTCCACTTATGTAGGTGTCCAATTCATTTTCTTCAAGAACCAATGAAATCCTATACTTCCATGCTTGGAATATTTAAGCTCCTTCAAGCTTTTCATCAAGTTTGGTGTGATGAGACATCTTAACAGAAAACCTCAAATGGAAATACAAAATATTTAGAGCTTACCAATTTGAGATGTCAGAACTGGATCTAGAGCTGATCTTTTGCAGTGCTGGTTTTCTAGTTCAGGGGAAAATTAAGGGTTTGACTTTCTCGGAGTTCTACCCAACCAAAAAATTATATTTTGGTCTCTAAATTTCTATTTTGAGGAGGAGAGAAATATTATGCTCATTTCACTCAAAAATTCCACTTCTTTGAAAATCCCTAATTTCCCGCTACAATGGTAGGTCAAAAACTAAAAATACTCAGAATCAAATTCTGCTTCAACAAAAAGATGTGCCCTTCAATGGAGAGTTAACCTAGCCTCCTTTTGTTGATGATATATGGAGAGAGACTCAAAAATTAAGAAGCCCTAGCTTCTGCAGCTGCACAATGTCTTCTTCTTAGGTTAGCTCCGTAACCATGTTAGATTTTTATCATTTAAGCAATATGATATTAGGATATTATCTGAGAGAATAACATGCAAAACAATAATAACAAGAGACAAGAGACACAAAGAGTTTTCCTTGGGGAAAACATAAAGGATAAAACCCCACGACTTCCTCAGAGATAGAATGAGCACCAATGGAAAAAGTAAAACCCAAAGACAGAAAGATGATCTCCAGCAACTGTTCTCTCTCTCACTTGTGTGAGCTTCTCTTTTCTCACTCATGCGCTACAATTGAGTGAGTGTGTATTACAAATAGAGAGGCTCACTCTCTATTTATACTAGTTCCCGACTTGACAATTACTTACCAGGGCCGACTTCACTAGGAGTGTCTAATAACCCTAGTGCCCCTCAACTGTGGGGACTTTTCCCGTTGATCAACAAAGGAGGGTTAACCTCTATGACTTTACATGACTTGATTACATTAATGCTTCTCCTGATAGGAACATCGAGGTACAATGAAATATAATACATAAGATATACAAATGAATACATTTCGAAGTTATGAATACATCAACAATGTGTCCCATCTTATCACAATGGTAACATCGATAAGAGGAGAAGTCTTTCTGCTTGTAATTTCCCTTTTGATTATTCTAAAAATTCTTAGGAGGATGAGGCACCTTATGAGTTTCCTTATTGAAATGAGTTTTTTCTCTTCTTCTTTTAACATGAGCAGCTAGATCCTGCTCATCATCTCTAGGCAGTGCTTCTCGATTTTCTACTCTAGATTCCTCTTGAACACATTCTTCCCATAGGATTTCAAATTGTAAACATTCCTTCCTTGGAAAAATCATCTAGATAAAAGAATCCTATGGTCTATTAATACCATTGAGAGCGGTTGTTATTAATTCATATTCATTAATATTTTCTTTAAGTGCTTCTAGTTTTTCTTTGAATTGAAAAACCCGTGTGAAATATTCTTGGATAGTTTCACCCTTACTCATCTTTGTAATTTTGAGTTGGGATCTCAAATTCATCTTTCGGTTAATGTTTATTCCTTCATGCATTCTTGTTAGGGAATCATACATCTCCTTAGGTGTTTCCTTGGAGGATACTTCAGGAATCAAGTGATCCTCGATAGAATAGGCTTTGATCCTCTTGGATCTAATCATGTCCTTATTGTAATTTTCCTTTGCTTCATATTCTTTGGGATATGACACAACTTCCTTGATAAACTTTACAAGATCATTATCTTCTAGAATGAGTCTAATTATATGTTTCCAACAACGTAAATTTTCTATGGCTTCAACCTTGTCATCAAGCTTAGTGCTTGGAGGCATCTTGTTCCAGAGAACAAAAAATGACAAAATTTTTAAATTTCTCAAAAAATGAAAATTTAAATTACCAAAATATGTGCTTGAATGAGACGAGTATGATGATACATTCAGTTTCTGATGAATCCAAACTTTAACCCTTGAAGCTGGACTTGCAAAATTTTGTACTGCAGTGTCTGGTTTCGGTTCTGGATTTCTAGTTTTCTGGTTCCAAGTCAAATTAGGGTTTGACTTTTCAGAGGATCTATCGATTGAAAATTTTGTATCTAGGTCCCAAAAGATGTGCCTAGGAGGGGTGCACTTCCCAATGTCATTTGAACTCCAAAATTCCTCTTTAGTTGGAAAACCTAACTTTCTTTCCTGGATAAGGAGAGAGAGATTTACCTAGTGAAAGCTGCTCTTTTCACTCTAGCTCTGATACCATGTTAATTATATATGTTGTTACAGCTTAGTT
Source organism: Pseudotsuga menziesii (assembly GCA_001517045.1). Taxonomy (NCBI): domain Eukaryota; kingdom Viridiplantae; phylum Streptophyta; class Pinopsida; order Pinales; family Pinaceae; genus Pseudotsuga; species Pseudotsuga menziesii. The sequence goes on from LPNX011198564.1 coordinate 147,989, forward strand.
CTTAACTTCATGAGCATTTAATACATTTTCACAATAAGAACATAAATAGGATCTCTTAAAGAAACACAATCACAAGGTACACAACAAATTATCCTGGGAATCCCACAAGGGTAATAAATCCTAGTAAAACTTCCTCAATATAGATTACTAGATTAAAATTCCCAAAGAACAAGGTATCATAAGAGAGAGAGAGAGAGAGAGAGAGAGAGAGAGAGAGACGGAACCCTAACACATGATCGAAAGACACCAAAAACAATTCTCCTCCTCCTTCTCTATCGTTCCTCTTTCTCTCTCTTGTGCAATACTTGAGTTAGTTGTGTGTCTAAATGAGGGAGGGGTCCTCCCTATTTATACACAACTTTGACTTGACCTTTTAACCTAACTAGGATGAACTATCAAACTGATAGGGCTGACCTACCTAGGAAAATATCAAAATAATATTTATATTAAACTATTTTGGGTACTATTGAACCGAATTACAACGAAGGATTACGTCATCACCTTTTACATCAATGAAATCTCCCAAAGCAGGAATATTAATAATGATAATGTAAATTACAATTAGAATACTCTTTGAAGTTACATTGTTTCAACGGAAGGAAGGCAATTAGCACATGTGCCCTAATTTTTTATCTCTTAATAAGTTGGACATTGAGGACAAATTTCCCATCCCAATTATTGGTTATCTCTTGGATGAATTTTAGGGAGTCAAGATTTTCACTAAACATGACCTTCATTTTGGCTACCAATGAATATGGATGAAAGAGAAGGACATCCCTAAGATATATTTATGCATTCATAAAGGTGATTATGAGTTTTTAGTGATTCCCTTTTGAAGTTGTAACTCCCCATACACCTTTTAGAGTTTGTTAAAAAATATATTTCTACCCTTACTATATGATTTTGTACTAATATTCAATGATGATATATAGATCTACAACAAAACATGGGAATCTGACATAGAGAATGTTGATACACCTTTGAAAATATTGAGGAACCACCAATTTTGGCCAAAATGTCCCAAATGTGCTTTTGGGGCCTCAAAGGTTGAATAATTGGATCACATTGTAAGTCAAAATGGATTACAAATTGATCCCAGGAAATTTGTGGTTGTGCAAGATTGGCCTCTCCCCAAGACCTTGAAGAGCTTGCATGAGTTTCTCATACTCAAAGGCTACTATAGGAGGTTTGTAAAAGTATGGAAAAAATGTTGCACCCTTAACTGCCCTACTAGAAAATAATGTCTTTGTATGGAGTGGATCCATTGAGCATGCCTTCTCAACTTCAAAGGATTCCATGTGGCATGTACAATGGTTGCACCTTTTTTTACCTACTAAAACAAGTTTGAACATTATAGTATATTTTTGTTCGATTCAATTACCAATGTCAAGGGGTGGAGTGACCAAATAAACTTTTAAAATATATGAAATCCTTTGATGATGTGATGTTCATGGAAATGTTCTAAGTAATGAAAGGTCGCATCGATGTAAATCAATGTTGTTGTTATACATGTTGCTTTTATAAAATATGCATGAGCATGTGATTGATGTATGTATGATTGATTGAATTATTTGACATGTGCAACCTCGTGTAAGGGGGTATTTATTCTTGATGGATTCAACAATTTCTTAAGAGTTAATTTTTGCATAATTCTAGTGGGGATTAGGATAATATTATATAATTTTTTATTTAGAACTAATTTTTATTCTTGAGGTAGCAAAATTACACTCAAATTTAATAGCAAGAAATATATTGGTTCTATGTAACATTGTTTAATATATTTCCATGCTATTATGGTTGATGTTTTGGAAATTTTTTGTATCATATAGAGCACATGAGACTTGGCCAAACTATTTATCATATGGATGTGAATGATTATCATAACAATAGGTAGGGAAACAATCCTTTGGAAAAGAAGGTTGTATTGGTAAATATAGAGCTTGAATGAATAAAGAATAAGAATGAAATTGGAAATACTAAAATAGAACAAGATACTAAAAGGAAAAAAAATCTGACTGTATTGCCCCAAAAAAGTCAGAGTAAATGATAATGAGTATAAAATTAAATATTATTCTTTTCCAATTTTTCTTATAGGAGGAAGGGACGAAGAGGACGAGTGGGATTGTGGAATTGTAAGTTCAATTTTACATTATGGGAAGAAGGTGAAATAAAGTAATAAATGGTTGTGATATTTTGTTAGCAATGGTATCTTATCCATTGTTCTTCATTGTGTTGCAAGTTCGGAGGCTTAAGGGTTTGAAGTGGACCCCTGGTTCGCAAGGAGGCATTGGATACACATTAAAAGTTTGGGGGTTTTCAAGGAGGCACTAGATAAAAATTAAAGTTTGGGGGTTTGCAAGGAGCACCTAGATAAACATTAAAATTTGGGGAAAGAGAAGAAGCAGAATTGTTGGATGAATTACAATTCCATTTTAATTATCTGTTCCATCTACTGTTGTGATTCGTCATTAGCTTGATTCTTTCTTTGTTTAAGATTGAAATTTGTGATGGATGGTTCAATAAATATTAATGGGAGAACCGTTTATTCCCGATTCATTATGGTATATGTTTGAATTATGTTCCTAAAAATAAGTAAATTGGAAAGTAAATCACTTTCAATAATTAAGATTGGTGATTTCAAATTTAAGGGTTAAAAATTATATATGATTATCATGCTCGCAAAAATGAATAAACTCCTAAATGGTAATGGAATCACATTTATGTCATAAAATGATTAGTAGCTTGTTTGGTTATTGTTATGTTAAGTCACTCTCAAAATGGAGTTACTATGAATTATCATGAAGTAGGGCATGAACCCTTCATACGGTATTAGATACCAAGTTCATAAACTAGGACGATGAGGCTATCTCACCATGTTTGCATTGTGGTTTTCTTGTGTTAAAATCTATGTGAATGATTGGGTTTCAATGGTGAAATTAGTTTTTTCTAACCCATGTGCTTATACATGATGAAATTAGGAGTCCACATAAAATAAATTAAAAAGTTATTAACCCTTAAGAATACATATAACATGATGACTATGAGAAATATAACTAGTAGAAAGAAAATATAAAACAAATCCCAAATCATAGATTCCTATAGCTAAATGAAATAGAAAAGTGTTGTGGTCACCTATGATGGATTTTTTGGATATGAATACAACATAGCTATGTTATATATCACCAATTATCTTACCAATATTCAATTGTACATATATATATCATAAGCGAGTTATCGATATAGCCTACAAACAAACTGTAGAAGCAATGTGTGGCATGTTCTAATATTTACAACCTCACACCAAAAAAAATCTAGATGCTAAACTTAAAACAAAACAAAAATACAAAAAATCAAGGCAAGAGCAACATACATCTTTGCTCAAACTCTATATCTTTTCCCTACTCTCTATATTGTAGTATATGAAGAGAAGGCTATGATAGGAACACCATGAACTCCCTTTAGGAGCCATGGGAGGGTGAAGAAGGTCATACCATGGTTACACTGCACCTTCAATGAAAAACATGCCACACAAGAAACATTCATACAAACAAATCATGTTAATTTTATGGAGATACAATGGAATTAAGAGTGGCGCATTTTGATATTTGATAGCTCTAGGTGCATATTAATCCATGATCAACCAAACATTAATTTCAAATAAGCAAAAACTTTGAATCCCACATTAGAAAAGATGGTCACTTATGGTTTAGATAGGGATTTTATTTGTTAGATCATTATAACATCTCTCATGGCCATTGCTAACCATGGTGATTCGGGGTTGAAAATAATATCATATAGGAACTCTAGAGTAGCACATTATACCATTAGTGTGCATTATGTATGATTCACACTTCAAAACCCGCCTACTCTCTTTATGTTAAGAAAGAGACATAAGCTAATGAAAAGATGCCTTAATTGGTCCAACAATGGCATGGAACCCTCTCATATACCACATCCTCTTAGTTATCAATATTCATATACTATAAAGTTGTTAAAAATACAAACAAAGAAGCTCCATAAAATGTGTGTGTTCCATACAATAACCAAGGTTTTTGGGTTACACAGGCATTATCTCTAAACAAATTTCTTCAAAAAACCTATGTTCAATTCAAAGAAAGGAGTTAAAAGTCAGTCTCTTCTGGAACAACAAGTATACTTCAAAAGGTTTAGGTTTATGATTGGTATGCAATTCATGTAGCTTATCCATGAATGGCATTAAACCAAAATTGTGTTGCAATACACATAACCCTAAGAGTGTTATTGCAACTTACAAATGAACTATACATTATATGCTTAAACATATTGCCATGTTTGCATCACAACACTGAGATCCTACCACATTTCATCATTTATTAATTCGAAGATGGTTGATAAACCGTATTAATGTGTTTTGTAATAAAAAAATGTTTTACTATATTGTGTATTATCTACATTAATCTTAAAAGTACTAATTACTTTTATTTTATTATTTTTATCAAATCTCAAAAATATTCACTACTTTGATTTTTTAATTTTTTTATTTATTTCCTCTACTTTGTACCCAAATTTATCATAAATACACCATCATAAATGAAGTATCTTTATTTTATTTCATTGAAAATCTCACATGCATAACATAGCACCTTTGATACATTCATTCTTTGATTGTCATCCACTAAATATTGCTTCACTTAAGTGAATAGTAAATTCTACAATCAATCACTATCTTAGTTGCTTTTGTAAGCAATATTGCTTTCTAAAAGTAAATAGTAAAGTCCACTACCAATGTCATGGAAATATCAACGATACTACGATGTTGGTGTGTCATTGTAACCGAGCATGGAGTCACTATTAGAGTGGAGCCGTTGAGGAATTTATTAAAATATTAAATTTTTAAATGGAGATGTGTAATAGTTTTATACAATATAATATTGCGATTAAGTTTATTTGTTTATTTATTTATTATAATATTCATAAAAAAAAATATTATTAATTATTATTAATAATAATGGTTTATGAAAATTGATGAAATGGATGGTTTGACCCATTCTTAACCTTTTCATTGGAGAGACTTCACCAAAGACTTTAAACTACAAATCGAGTTGGGTAAGTTTACATCAAATATTATTTCGTTTAATTTTATTTTTAAATTATAAATATATTTTAAGTAATTATAATAATAATCTAGTTTTAAATTTATTGTTTAATTAGACATTAAATTGTGTATAAGGATTATTTGTTTGAGTGATCTCTCTACATAGTGATTTGGTTAATAAAGATTATGAAGGTGTACATACTCTAACTCACTTGTTACCGTCTAGGAAGAAACATGTGTTCTTAAGCTACTCCATAAAACATTATATACACATAAGATTGAAAAAATAGTGTAGGCTTATTATATATGTGTGTGTGTGCGTGCACATGTCACACACACACACACACACACACACACACACACANAATTAGCCTAACCAAGAAGTCCTTAGTTCAAATTCTCTTAGCATAATTAGTTATTTCATTAAAAAGAGAAGAGAACTTCACGATGCTAAGCTCGTCTTATCCATATGTATGGCTTCGTAGGGTCATTGAGGGAACAATGTAAGTGGCCTTATTTGGCACTACCTTAGATGACAAAATAAAGCATTGTTAAGAACACATAAATGAGGGTCTCTATGGGTGAGATAGGAATGAATTAGAAGTTATAGAGGGATCAACATCATGAGGAGGTCAACAAATTTTAAGTTTTCTTGGTATTTTAATAATCCGACTAGAGATAAGTGATGCTTCGCACACATGATGTTTATGTATTAAATATTGTGGGTGAGAATAGATGTGGTTTTGAATATCATTATGTGTTCTCCCAAGGGAGAAGGTAAGATGATGATTGGTTAATTAAAGGAGACGCTAGCAAAATTTTGGAGAAATTGATGTGGTATACAAAGATTACTTAGCTAACGAGTGTAGCATATGCTCCTAGGATGCATCAGTACCTAAGCATGGATGGGAAAAATCCTTAACCCTGGAGAGGGTGCAATGTCGAGTTTTCCATGGAAGGTGTTGTCGAAAAATCGTGTTTAATCATTATCCAAATTACTATGGTGACATTCACTTAGTATGACAAAAGTTATTTATATATAGGTATGTGATATTATATGTGTTTGTAGGGTAACCATGAAAGGACCCCCCTCGAGAACCTTGAGATTATAACCATACACTTAAGTGGAATGGCCTAATGATATGTTATCATGGATGTTGTATGTAGGCCTATTTATTTTGGTCAAATGTGAAGGTTGAGTCTGCTTAATTTTTATTCGTGATTTAAGTTGTGAAGCAAAATGATGTTCAAACATGACTTGACCACATTCAATCCATGTATTTTATTTATAATCAATGATGTTTTTTCCACATTGGGTGAAGTCTAGTGCTTTGTCCCTTAACTAACACTGATGGAATAAGAATGAAACATGTAGAGCGCACCTAAAAAATAGGTCAATTTTCTCTAATAGAAACCTTTTTTGTGGAGAAGGAATTTACTTTTGAGGATACTAATTAGTAGTTTTCCCACAAATTTTATTAGTAATAGAAATGTCACAAGATAAAATGCATTAACATCATTGATTCAACATCCCAATAGGGTGAGCCAAAGAAGGATAATATTGCACAAGATGAAATACATTAACACCATTGATTCAACATCCCTCATCATAGAGTGTGAAATTACTTAAGATGAACTAGGGAAGGATAGAAACTAGAGTTAGTAAGTATCTTGTAGGTGTAAATGATATTAATGTGCAAAGTTATAATATACAATTGTGTGAAATGAAATATCAGGGCCAAGGTAACTATATTCATTAGTATTGACCATTGGAGTATCCTTATACTTGATAACCCATATGTTAACATGGTTCTATTTAAACTTAAGCGAGTTTTATAACATTCTTCTTGGTAGAAAACAAGTTGTGTCTCCACTACGATGAAGACGACCCAATACTTGATAATACTTTTGTTGAGATCTAGTCCCTAGAATATTAGAAATGTGTATGGTTTATAATGTTGACCAATGAAATTGTTGGTACTGGATTGGTAAGCCTTAGTTTTCTTGTACAACCCTATGAAACTTTAATGTTTGTTTTTACAATCCTTTTGTATATACATTGATTTATATATTTTGTTAGATTAGAAGTTAAATAGTTGGCTCATAATTTTATTTTTGAATCCATACATTTAAACTTTATATGTATATTACATGATGCTTTGATGTTTTTTTTAATTTATAGTCTAAATTATGAGTTTGTTTAAAGCTTAATGTTCTGGCAGCGAATATTGATCTTTAAAAAATTAAGTGTTGCTAGAATGATAATAGGTTTTACACGCATTTTTATAAACCATGATTAAACATTGTGAATTGTGAAATGGAGGTACTACATGGCTCAATCTCTGTACAAGGTACATGTTTTCATCATGATACAAGTTGACAAGTTGATTCCTATCATTATTGGTGATGGTTCATGACTGTACCAAATACTTTACATTCATTGTATCATAATATTTGGTATTGTCGGTGGGATTTTGTTCTAGCGGGTGTTCGAAGTATGTAGTTGCAATTACCACCGTGATCATGAAGAAAACAAGCAGTAAACCTCATAGATTTGAACCACTTGATACACAGTGGGCTGTAGAACATCCAAAATGTGCACAGCTTCTTAAACACGTAGGTTGGTTCATGTTTTTTGAGAATATCGTAGGATTCAATATTGAAGTCTCTACAGAATTTTCTCAAAGATTTATAGGCACAAGGGTTGATTTTAGCAGCATCAACTTCAAAGTTTTAGAACAGTCGATTGCAGAGACCACCAAATTATCCATAGAAGGAGATAAATTGTTCAAGAAGTTACATTTCAAGGTTGACTTAGGGTTATTCCTTCTTTTTGGTCATGAAACCCTAGACTATAGTAGAGGTATTCACAAAGATGTTTTGAAAAAAGAGTGGCGGCAAATACTGAGCATCATTCAAAGGTATATTACCTCTGAAAGTCGCTTCACAACCATTTTTATATATCATATGCAGTTTCTTCTTCATGTCGGAGAAATTTCAAAGTTGAATCTACCTTTTTATTTGCTAAAAAGCTTGTCTAAGATGTGATTCAAGATTTAAATCCATCCAGATCACACTTCTCATAGTGTGTTCCATCATGGTTTAATCAAGTTGCTAATTGATAAAGAACTGGAGAAGAAGGTATGGACTTGGTCTCATTTTTTTATTTGGGTTTGGATTTAAAATTGATAAGTCAACTAATTTAAAGTCGCAAGAAGGGAAACAAACGCCAATGAAGCTGAGGAGTGGTAATAAGTGGGAAAATGTGGAAAATCACAATGAAAGTATGAAAATCCAAATGAATGGTTTGAAGAGATTTCAGATGCATAGGCCAAAATAAATTCAGATGTAGAAGAAATGGAGATAACTCCCAGTACTCATTGTTTTGCAGAGGAAATATCAGTAAAGGAAAACATGGGAAGAATGAGCCTACAATAGCCAAAAACACCAATTATAAAAAATACCTATGCTCATGCTAAAAGTTTTGAAACAGCTAAATGGAGGCGTAAAACCAGACTCACGAAATAGCTCCATCTAAATATGAAGAAGATGCTAAATCCTAAGATTCAGAGAGAAAAAATGATCAAAATCGAAGAATCCTCCAGTGAAGAAGAAACCCAATCTAGAAATATTGAAGGTATGATTTCGAAAGCCTTAGAAAGAATTCAAGAGAACATCAAATCTATTCCAGATATTTCAGTCAAGAAGTTCATAGATAAAGGAAAAAAGTTCGTGTCTGCAGCAAGTGAAGAAATAAGTAAAAAACAATCATGCATTGAAGAAAATATGGAAGGTGTTCAGGAGTTAAATTGTAAAGATCTAGATGAGGAAAACATAATTCCATTACCTAAAATCTTAGCAAAGAAACCTGCAAACAAATAGGTAGATGTTTCAGATGATAATATGCAGAGGGAAGAAGCAATAGAGGTTTCAAATCTTAGAAAAAGCTTTGCATCAATACAAAACTTAGAATTCACATCTTAATCATATTCATGACCAATGGGTGAATGCAAATCATATGATTAGGCAGGAATTGAAGACATAAATGCCAGTTATGTTGAATTGGTTATGGTTACTGAGGAAGTTGTGAAAAGGAGGAAAATGGCTTCGGAGCCAAATGCATAATTACTCAATCAGAATCAAGAATTACAAGACAGATTGAAAGCTATGGAATAGGTGTTAGATAGACTTCAAAAGAGATCTCAAGCACTAGATGGCTTGACTATATTGGTAGAGGCTGCTCACAAGATTCAAAGATAGTTAGCTAGAAAAGTTCAAATCAATTTGGTTTAGAATTTTTTTTTATTAGGTGGCACTATATCTTTTGAAGTTAAACCTTTTTCAATGATGTCACATTAAACAATTTCTATTTTTAAGTTTTATCGATCCTATATGTGTGGATCCAAAAACAGTTTTAAACTATTTTGATCCTACATGTGGGGATCCATAAAGAGTCTCTAAAGGAGATATTATTTTGTATAAGAATAGGAGTTTAAGGTAGGAAATGGGGTAGGAGATAGAAGTGGATTCAGATAGCACTATTTTGGATACTTCTTTGAGTCTGGAACCTTGTTAAATTACGTAAGTATATTTTGGAAGTTGTATGAAGGATAAAAAATACTATATGAGCCAATTTTTTACTTTTAATCAATGCAAATACTGTTTCAATGTCTTTGATATTCTATAATGACTTTTATGAAAGATAGTGTTTCTATCCATAGTTTCTCATTATAGATACATATATTTGTGTTCCTTTTTACGGAATGTTTTTCTGTTTAAAAAGTATTTTTCATCTATTTATATAATCAATTGTTTGTGATTATATAACTTATTCTCAAAACTGGTTCATACATATCTATTGTTTGTAGTCATATGTCTTTTATGATATCCTTGTTTACTTTCTAGCACATGATTATGGGCCTTTAGTTTTAGATTTAATAATTTGTCTTTATACTTTATTTGTTGCCCTGCTATTACACACCAATAAACTCAAAACTTCTAAACCAAAATATTTAGTCCATACCTTAATGATATGACTGGGATTTGTACATTTGTAGTCTAGTACAAACTCCAATACCAACATATTTTGGAACCGTTGTCAGGGAATTGAAGTGAAGCACATCTTCCCTAGGTAATTTTCATTAATCTCATTTTGAAGGTGAGCAAAATAAAAAAAAATATATAGACTATAGTTTTCATAGTGGCTTCAAGAAAAACGGGGACTAGGGGTAATCCTACTTCTCCCTTTCATCCAGGAGTATCAGACCCAAAACAAATTCTCAGAGAGGCTATACAGAAATTAATTTATTCCTCTTCTGGAAGATATCAATATCATCCATCTATAGACATACCAGATCAGTTACAGTTAGATTCTCCTTTTGCAAACCCACATCCTGAAAAAGAAGAAAAAGAACAATATTTGTATTTTATTATTCCTGCTACTCAAGTGGATAGTTTTCAGGTTTATACCAATCCTATATCATCTGAAAAAAGTTAAACCTTGGATCTTACAGTCAGGAAGTTTTTCATTAAAGTTGCAAATTTCACCTTACACTCCTCTCACAAGTAAGATAGAACTTCATCAGCTTAAATTTAGTATCCCTCCTTCTTCATCTATCCAATCTAGTCCAAAAATGGTTGCACAACCTCTTGATTATATGGACCGAATAGTGGTTGCTAGGTATGCTACATTAGATTTTCCTTAGCCCCTTCATTATCTCCCTGGGGGTGATTATCAGAAATATCTCCCTAGTTTTAATGGTCAGGGTGAGGTAACAGTAGAGGAACACTGGAATGTATTTTTAATTTATGCTCACAATCTAAACATTGAATTTAAGGACGTTTGGATGCATACGTTCGTTCAGATCCTAGATGGAGAGGTAAGAAAATGGTTCAGAGAATTACCTGCAGGTTCCATAGAGGGGATAGAAGCTTTAGAAGAGCTATTTATGAGACAATGGGGGAGCACTAAAGACTATCTAAATACTATATCATTGAATTTGGAGCATTGAAAAGGAAACATGATGACACAGTTATAGATTTCTCAAAACATTTCAACAAAAATGTATTATAAGATTCCTTCTGAAATAAAACCTTCTAAAACATCAGCAAAATTCACTTATTCTAATTATTTTGATTCCAAGTTTTCATTTTTATTAAGAGAAAGAAGGTATGTATTTTTGTTGAATATGCAAGAGGTTGCATTAGAAGTTGACTCAAATTTGTTAGCATCAAGTAAACTTAGGGATAAATCAGAATCTCAAGTCCATGATAAAAAGGGTAAAAAAGAGATGATGCCATCAACTTCTACAGGAAAATCATCAAAAAAATAAATTGGATGAAATGACCAAGTTAATCAAGAATATTTCTGCAAAGATCAATAGGTTAGAAATGGAAAACAAGAATGAAACTATACTTATACAAGAAGGAGAATGAAGCCCAAATCAATTTAGGCACTCTTTTGTTCCTAGATTCTTACCTAGAGAAAGAAGAAATAATGATGTTCAAAGAGAAAGGAGACATAATGAAGATCAGAGAATTCAGCCTCCTTTCCAAAACAATTTGACAAGAGATTATTAATCTTATGAGGTAGATGAAAGGGAAGTTGAGAATTTAGATGAACATGAACATGATATTGATCAATTTGAGGATGATTTTTTCTCTCATTTCTTAACCGAATCTAATTACCAGTATTCTAACATGGTTGATTATCATGAAGCAAACGATTTTGAGAAAGAGACATGTATGCCATATATTTATCAATAGATACAACAAAAATCATATGGTCTTATATTTGGGATCAAACATGCAACATAAGGTAAGAAAATGGCAAGGAATGTTCCTGCCAAACAAGGACTACCTTCAAAATAGAAACATGTAATACAAGAGGGCATAGATAAGACTGCAGTCACAGAAGATGTTGGAAAGAATGTTGTTGGTTTTATTCTATAACATGAACTTAATAAGATTAAGATTCATGTTCCATTAACTGAGCTGATTAAAAATAAATCATATAGGGAATCAACTCTTAAAGTTATAAAGTCTTCAATAAGTTATATTCCTTTAGATCAAATCAATCTGCAAGATGAGAATCCTATTATTATTGTTGGCTCCAAAAATTCTGATCAACCAGATGATAATTATGAGTATCCTCCCCCATTTTACATCACTCTTACATTTCATGAGCAGTTCTTGCACAATTTTCTCCTTGACTCGGGAGCTTCACATAACCTCATGCTTAGTCATGGAAGCCTTAGGGCTTACTGTCACTAAGCCATATCATGATCTGTATGCTTTTGATTCTAGGGCAGTAAAATGCATTAGAGTCATTAAATATCTTGTGGTAAGCCTCACACAACTACTAATGAAGAGTGTACTTATGGATGTGGTCATAGCAAATATTTCTCCTGATTTTGGCATGCTGCTATCTATATCATGGGAAAAAAAGGGTAGGAGGAACCCTCCAAATGGATCTCTCTTATGCTTCAATACCAGTGTTTGGAGGTGAAAATAGAAGAGTGTACAGAGAAGTGCAGCCGGCATATCTGGTAAGTGATAGTAAGCATTCAAATAATCATCCAATCTATTCAGTACATGAAGATTTTGGTTCTTGTATGTTGCAATTAAATGATGATTGTGAAGGTATTTTACAAGTTGAAAAAGATCATGTAGCTCAAACTAAAAGAGAAACGCAAGATGAAATATGGCAAATGTATTTTGATGGATCATCATGTAAAGAGGGAGCAGGAGCAAGCGTTGTGCTTATTTCACCTGGAGGAGAAATCATTTATTTGATGTGCAAATTGGAATTTCAAACAACCAATAATATTGTCGAGTATGAAGCATTAATATTTGGGTTAAGAGCTGCAAAATATTTAAACAATCAGTTGCTGACTGTATTTGGCAACTCTGAACTAATTATACAGTAGGTAAAGCATGTTTATCAAGTTAAACAACAGATGTTAAAATTTTATCAAAATGAAGTATTGGATTTGATTGATAATTTATTCCTATATTTTAATATATATTTCATCCCAAGAGATCATAACCAAACAACAGATTCTTTGGCTTTAGCAGCATCATACTTCAAAGTTCCAAAAGTATCACATCTCAAATATCCCATTGAAGTAAGGTATAGACCTTTTGTTCCAGACAATATTAAACACTGGAAGGTGTTCCATGATGATCTAGAGATCAAGCAATTTCTTGAATTAACAGGTGAATTCTCAACTTCTGCTATTGATAATGATGAAGTTATTGAAACAAATCAGATTCTTCCATTTTTAGAAAATATAATTGCTAATCATGATATCATTAAATTAAAATGAAATGTCATTCCTATGGGTCTAGTGCCTCTTGAAAGGTTATTTTTGAAGGATGATATATTATCAAATCCCACTATGCAATCTTCTGAAGAAAATGTTATTAGTTGTAATATCGGTACAAAAGATGAGCCTAAATTGGTAAAAATTTCTAAAACTCTCTCAGATGCAGAAAGGAAAAAATACATTAAAATTTTAAGAGAGTTTATAGATATTTTTGCATGGTCATATGAAGATCTGAAGATATATGACACTAATATAATTCAACACAAGATTCCTTTGAAACCTAATACAAAACCTTTTAGGCATAAGCTTAGAAGGATAAATCCTGCTTTGCTACCAGTTATTGAAAAGGAGGTTAAAAAATTGTTAGATGCAAATATTATTATTCCTCTCAAATATTCTACTTGGGTGGAAAATTTGGTCCCTGTACAAAGAAAAATGGTGAAATAAGGCTTTGTGTCGATTTTAGAAATATGAATAGATCTTATTTAAAAGATAACTATCCATTGCCAAAGATTGATCAAATTTTACAAAAAGTGGTTGGGGAAAAAAGAATGTCAATGGTTGATGGTTTTTCAGGGTACACTCAAATTGCAGTGCATCTAGATGATAGAGAAAAAACAACTTTCACTACTCCTTGGGGAACATTCATCTATGATAAGATGCATTTTCGTCTTATGAATGTTGGGGAAAAATTTTAGAGGGCTATAGATATATCCTTTGTTGGAGAAAAGGAGAAATTTGTAGTTATGCATTTGGATGATATAACAGTATTTTCTGAATCTGATGAAGATAATCTTAAGCATCTTAAACAAACATTCATTAAATGCAGAAAATTTGGATTATCATTGAAACCTAGAAAATCTCATTTTGTTATGCAGGAAGGAAAGATGATAGGGCATATAGTTTCATATGATGGAATTCAGATAGATCCTGATCGTGTTGCAGCCATTCTAAAAATCAGCATTCCCAGAAATAAAAAGTATATTCAGTCTTTTATTGGTAAGATAAAAATTTTAAGATGGTTTATTCCGAATTTTGCAGAAATTATTTAGGAAAATAGAATTATTTTGAAGAAGGATCAAGAGGTTAAATGGACAGTTGAAGCAGTTGAAGCTAAGTCATCATTTGAAAAGATAAAACAAGCTCTTACTAAAGCTCCAGTATTGGTAAGCCTGGGTTTTTCAAAGGAATTTTTCACTTTTTCCTTTGCTTCTGAAAATAGTTTAGCAGCTGTACTTTAACAACAAAAAAAAGGAAGGACTTGAACAACCTATCTCTTTTTTCAATAAAACTTTAAGAGTTTCATATCTTAAGTACAGTATGCTAGAAAAGCAGGCATATGCTTTGGTTAAACCTATTAAGTTATTTAGAATATATTTGTTGCATTCAAAAAAATTTGCATATGTACCTAATGCAGCAATTAAGGATATTCTTACACAGCTTGATAGTGAAGGAAAAAGAGGGCGATGGATAGCAAAAAATATGGAGTATGATGTTGAAATCAGGCCTACTAAATTAATTAAAGGGCAGGGTTTAGATAAACTTCTTGCAGATTCCAATTGTCAAGATTTAGGACTTCATTTGGTGGAATATCAATCAGTACAGGAAGGGTTACGAGAAGGACAAAATAATGAGTAGATTCATGATAAATATGTTGATTCTTTATGGTATGGTAACATAGTTTATTTTCTGTTATACTTACAATGTCCTCCTGATTTAACCAAAAGTGAATGCAGATCATTAAAGCTCAGGGAAATGAAATATGTTTTTATTGACAAAGTCTTGTATTGGAAATACCTTGGAGGAATATTATTGAAATGTTTGGATAGGCTAGAGGCTGATGCAATTAGTGCAGAATTGCATGGGGGTGCATGTGGAGGTCACATGTATTGGAAAGAAACGACATACAAAATTCTAAGAGAATGCTACTATTGGCCCACCCTTTTCAATGATGTTTATTTGCAAGTGAAATCCTACATTGAATGCAAAAAGTTTGCAGGGAAGCATAAATTACAATATCTACCTTTAAAACATATTTCTAGTAATTTCCCTTTTCAAAAATGGGGTTTAGATTTTATAGGTGAGATTCATCCTGCTTCAAGTGGTCAAAATAAATGGATCTTAACAACTACTGACTTCTTTACTAAATGGATGAAAGCAATTCCTATAAGAAGAGAGACAGATAAAGTCATCATAAATTTTTTATAGGAAAATATCTTGAGTAGATTTGGATTCCCAAGGGAGCTGGTGACTGGCAATGCTCCATAATTCAAATATATTACTTTTGTGAAAGGAATGGAATCATACTTAAAAAATATACACCCTATTATCCTCAGGGTAATCATTTAGCAGAATCCACGAATAAAAATATTATCAACAGTATTAAAAAGATGTTATCTCATAAGAAGGAGGCTTGGGATAAAATGCTAAAATATGCTCTCTGGGCTGATTGAGTCACGGCCAAAAAAACCATTGGTACTTCTCCTTTGTAGTTATTTTATGGTGTAGATGCAATATTTCATGTTCAGTGAAGTTTTCTAGTCATAAAATTGTTGTAGGACATAAAAGAAGAACCAAATGAAGTGAACAAAAGGATGTTTTAGATTGTTCAATTGCAACAATAAAGAGAAGCTTTAATAGAAAAGGTTGAGATTTATAAAAGGAAAGGCAAAGAAATATTTGATAAAAGGGATGAATAAGACACTTTTATGGTGGATAATATGGTGCTTAGATGGCATGCAAATAGATATGAAAAGGGAAAACATGGAAAGTTTGATAACTTATGGTTTGGACCTTTTAATATTTCTAAAATTCTGGGAAACAATACCTTTGTACTCCAAAACTTGGAAGGTGAGGAAATTTCAGGCCCTGTTAATGGGCGATTTCTGAAACATTTTTATACAAATTAAAGATAGGGAGAACTTCACCTCATTGTATATATCAATGCAGTTTTATGGTTTGAATAAAGACTCGTGCCCAATGGATGTATAAAGAATGTAGTTTGATTTGAGTGCATTTTCAGTTTCAATCAAAGGCATCTAGTTTGAAAGTTCTTGAAGTTTTGCAGAGAAAACTCCATCCCCAAATGGAGCCAAATGTTGGTACTGGAGTTGTAAGACTTAGTTTTCTTGTATAACCCTAGGAAACTTTAATGTTTGTTTTTATAATCCTTTTGTATATACTTTGATTTATATATTTTGTTAGATTAGATGTTAAATAGTTGGATCATAATTTTATTTTTGAATCCATACATTTAAAATTTCAATGTATATTACATGATTCTTTGATACTTTAAATCTATAGTCTTAAGTATGAGCTTGTTTAAAGCTTAATGTTCTGGCATCAAATATTGATCTTTAAAAAATTAAGTGTTGCTAGAATGATAATAGGTTTTCCATGCATTTTTATAAATAATGAGTAAACATTGTGAAATGTGAAATGGAGATAATATGTGGCTCAATCTCTGTACAAGGCACATGTTTTCATCATTATACAAGTTGAAAAGTTGATGCCTATCATTAATAATGATGGTTCGTGGTTGTACAGAATACTTTACATTCATTGTATCATAATGTCTGGTATTATCAGTGGGATTTTGTTCTAGCAGGTGTTCGAAGTTTGTAGTTGTAATTACCACCGTGATCATGAAGAAAATAAGCGGTAAACCTCACAGTTTTGAACCACTTGATACACATTGGGTTGTAGAACATCCAAAATGTGCACAGTTGCTTAAAAACGCAGGTTGGTTCATGTTTTTTGAGAAGATCACAGGATTCAATGTTGAAGTGTCTATAGAATTTGCTTGAAGATTTACAAGCACAAGGGTTTATTTTAGCAGCATCGGCTTCGAAGTTTAAGAACAGTCAATTGCAGAGGCCATCAAATTATCCACAGAAAGAGATAAATGGTTCAAGAAGTTACCTTTCGAGGTTGATTTAGGGTTATTCCTTCTACCTGGTTGTGAAACCCTAGAATGGAGTAGAGGTATTCACAAATATGTTTTGAAAGAAGAGTGGTGGAAAATACTAAGCATCATTCAAAGGTATATTACCTGTGAAGGTCGCTTCACAACCATTTTTAGATATCGTATGTGGTTTCTTCTTCATGTCGCAGAAATTTCAAAGTTGAATCCACCTTTGTATTTGCTAAAACGCTTATCTAAGATGTGAGTCATGTTTAAATCCATCCATATCACACTTCTCATAGTGTGTTCCATCATGGTTTAATCTAGCTGCTAATTGATAAAGATTTAGATAAGAAGTTATGGACTTGGTCTCATTTTGTATTTTGGTTCGGCTTTAAAATTGATAAGTTGACTAATGTAAAGTCGCAAGAAGGTAAACAAATTCTAATGAAGCTAAGGAGTTGTAATAAGAGAAAAATTGTCGGAAAAACACAATGGAAGTCTGAAAATGCAAATGAAGTGTTTGAAGAGATTTTAGATGCACAGACCAAAATAAATTCAAATGTAGAAGAAATCAAGATAACTCCCAGTACTTTGGGTTTTGTAGAGGAAATATCAGTAAAGGAAAGTATGGGAACAATGATCCTACAACATCCAGAAACACCAGTTATCAAAAATAGATATGATCGTGCTCAAAGTTTTGAAACAACTAAATCGAGGCCTAAGAGCATACTCGTGAACAAGCTCCATTTGAATATGAAGAAGATGTTAAATCCTAAGCTTCAAAGAGAAAAAATGATCGAAATTGAAGAATCCTCTAGTGAAGAAGAAACCCAATCTACAAAATATTGAAGGTATGATTTCGAAAGCCTTAGAAATCATTGAAGAGAACATCAAATCTATTCTAGATTTTTCAGTCAAGAAGTTCATAGATAAAGGAAAAAATGTCGTGTCTATAGAAAGTGAAGAAATAAGTAAAAAATAGTCATGCGTTGAAGAAAATATGGAAGGTGTTCAGGATTTAAATTATATAGATCCAAATGAGGAAAAAATGATTCCATTACCTTAAATCTCATCAAAGAATCCTGTAAATAGAGAGGTAGATGTTTCAAATGAAAATATGTAGAGGGAAGAAGAAACGAAGGTTTAAAACCTTAGAAAAGCTTTACATCACTACAAAGCTCATAATTCGCATCTTAATCATCATAATGACCAATTGGTGAATGAAAATCGTATGATTAGGCAGGACCTTGAAGACATAAATGTGAATTATGTTGAATTAGTTAGGGTTACTGAGGAAGCTGTGAAAAGGAGGGAAATGGATTAGGAGGTAAATGCAGAATTACTCAATCAGAACCATGAATTACAGGACAGATTGCCAACTATGGAAGAGGTGTTAGCTAGACTTCGAAAGATATCTTAAGCACTAGATGGATTGACTATACTTGCAGAGACTGCTCAAAATATTTGACAAGTTAGCCATGATGAAACTTGATGATTCACAGATAGTTAGCTAGAAAATTTCAAATCAATTTGGTTCAGAATTTGTTTTGATTAGGTGGAAATATATCTTTTGAAGTTAAATGTTTTTCGGTGATGTAATTAAACAATTTCTATTTTTAAGTTTTATCGATCATATATGTGTGGATCCAAAAACAGTTTTAAACTATTTTGATTCTACATGTGGGGATCCATAAACAGTCTCAAGAGGAGATATTATTTTGTATAAATATAGGAGTTTAAGGTAGGAAATGGGGCGGGAGATAGCAGTGGAATCATATAGCACTATTTTGGATACTTCTTTGAGTCTAGAACCTTGTTATATTCTGTAATTATATTTTGGAAGTTGTATGAAGGATAAAAAATACTATATGAGCCAATTTTTTACTTTTAATCAATGCAAATATTGTTTCAATGTCTTTGATATTCTGTAACGACTTTTATGAAATATAGTGTTTATATCCCTAGTTTCTCATTATAGATACATGTATTTGTGTTCCTTTTTACATAATGTTTTTTCTATTTAAAAAGTATTTTTCATCTGTTTATATAATTAATTGTTTGTGATTATATAACTTATTCTCAAAACTAGTTCATACATATCTACTGTTTGTAGTCATATCTCAGGGGACGTTAACCATCATCATCATCATCATCATCATCATGATATCCTTGTTTAGTTTCTGTCATATTCTTATGGGCCCTTAGTTTTATATTTAATCATTTGTATTTATACTTTATTTCTTCCCTACTAATATACACCAGTAAACTCAAAACTCCTAACCCAAAATCTTCATTCCATACCTTATTGAGATGCCTGAGCTTTGTACGTTTGTAGTTTAGTACAAACTCCAGTACCAATAGAAACCATGAAATATATACATTACATGGCAAGCAAATAGTATTCGTTGTATGAAATACTTCACATATGAGGCACATCATGTACAAAATCATTAGGGGTAATGATGTATGTCTTAGTAACCACATAAGTTGGAGTGGTAATATAACTAGGAATACATGTGTAAACTTATAGTTATCTTGGATAGGATTGTATGCATGTCAAACTTGAAATATGTACGTGTCCATGAATTTGACTCTATGTGCCAATATAGAGCATTGATGAATGCTTGTTCTAATTGTTAGTTAGATGGATTTGTAGAGAGGAGGTGATGTGACTCATTTAAGAAATGATTAAAAAGTTGGCATGTTATTAATTACATTAAGTTTTACTAGGACAATTATATCCTATGATATGTTAACAAGGAGGATGTAGAGACCACACATTAAGATTTCCATCTACTCTTACTTGACTATGAATTTGGGATGATGTTTCCTGAAGGGTGTGTGTATATCTGGCATCTTGTGTTTTGTCTTTCAACAACTACAATAAAACTATTTTTTCTTATCTTAGTTCATTTACTTAGTATTTGTTGGACTTGGCTAGATTAATGAATTCATTTGATATATATCCATTTGGAAAATTTTTGATATTACCTATCTATTGACATTATAAGATTTTTTTGTGTATTTTTCACAAGTTTCAGCCTCCGGATTATGAGTAAAAATTTGACTCGGTTTATTTTTGAATCTCGGAATTTAAAATGCTGGAAATAAACATTAAATTTGTTAGACTTAAAATACTATTGTAACTTCACTTTTTCACTGACAGAAAATAAATAACATGCACGCCATTCAGCACACAGTATTCAGAAACTTTTGGCCAATGGCCCTAGAAAAAACCCACAAGGGGAAAACCAGTCAAAGAGAGAGAGAGAGTTTATTATTTCTTCACGATAAAAATCATACAATCATTTACAGTCAAAAAATATACTTATCTCAACCCAGAAAAATGAACCAGCTAGCTGCCTCGATTTCTGTCCAAGGTTGTCTCGATTTCGGTGCAATTTTTCCTCTTGAAAAATGTGTCAAAACAACAACTAAATATGAACTCGAAAACTGTGCCACACTTCCTTGAAACTCGTGTTGTATGGTCGACAATAAATGCAGCAATACATCCCTCGAATTATATGCCACAAAAAATCACGTCCTGCCTCAAGAATTGTGCCTGATATCCACTTCGAAATTTGGGCAAAAGAGTACAGTCCGTACAAACTGTATGGACCTTGAATTCTATGTACGGCCTCGAAAACTGTGCAAGGTGCAAACAGTAATAAATGTTGTCCTCCTTGGTAAATGTGCCTAGCTACTTCCTTGATTTCTGTGCCAACAAACCGTACTATACAGTTGCCTTGATATGTGTGTGAAATATGTACCTTTCCTCGATATTCATGCCCACTGGAAGTCACTTTAGTAAGTTTCCTCGATAATCATGCCCACTCTCTCCTTCAACCCTCTTCTCTCCGTTCTTCTCTCAATAATGAATGCAACTGGAATTTCCCTTGCTTTTTGCTCATAACCCTAGGTAGGTGAATAAACATCTAATCCCAAGGCTGAGAATGAATTAGATCTACGCTTGAAATTAATTGCTCATGTTTTATTTCTAAAATATTAATTTCACTCACCCACTTAAATTTATCAAAAACTGACTTTATACTCTAAAGTCAAATTAAATGTCACTTAAGTCATTTAATGCNTTCTAAGTGACTAAGGCTAAAGTCACTTAGGGGACCACTTCCCTAGGTACAAAACTAACACTCCCTCTTACCGAGGGTGCCCAACTTGTCTCTAAAGAAAACAAACTTGCCCCTCCCCAAAGACTTCGTCAGTATGTCTGCTACCTACTTATCAGTGGAAATGTACTGAAGCGTAACTACCCTTCTCTGAACATAGTCTTGAATGAAATGATATCTGATCTCAATGTGCTTTGACTGGTCACAAAATACTAGACTCTGAGAGAGCTGGATGCAACTCTGATTGTCACAGTAGATCACCATAGGCTTCATCTCTCGACCAAATAAATTCACCAACAAATTGCAAAGCCACAAGGCCTTGCAGCCAGCTTGACTGGATGCCATATACTCAGCCTCAGCAGTACTCAATGCAACAAATTTCTACTTCTGACTGAACCATGACACTATTGCCGAGCCCAAACTAAAACAACATCCGGAAGTGCTCTTCTAGTATGCCACACTGCCTGCCCAATCTGAGTCTATATAACCAACCAATATGATCCCCTCTGACCTCCTGTAGTCCAAAACAAAATTCATTGTCCCTACTAGATAACTTAACACATGTTTTGCAACGACGCAATGCACACTCCTAGGCTCAACCATGAACTGGCTAAGAGTGTTCACTACAAAACACAATTCTGGCCAAGTGTTGACCAGATACATCAAAGACCCAATAAGCTGATGGTATAAAGTAGGATCCACGAACTCTCCCTCATAATCATGAAGCTTATTCCAGTTGGTGATCATAGGTATCGACATAGGCCTGCAATCCTCCATCCTAGATCTCCTCAAAATATCAACAGAATATTTTCCATTCCCCATGAAAATATTTCCAAGCTATCGCCAAACCTTCAATCCTAGAAAATAATGCATCAATCCAATATCATTCATAATGTACTCTACTGCAAGCTGCAATGGGCCTCTCTCTCCTTGTGATAAGCAGGTCATCAACATATAGTAGAAGAATAAGCGGATCATCTCCAACCATGATGAAGTAGAGATTTGGATCTGCTTCACTCTTCTGAAACCCCATACTCAGCAAGTAAGAATCCATCCTGGAGTACCAAGCTCTAGGATCTTGCTTCAACCCATATAGAGCCTTCTTCAACCTGCAAACATGAGACTCTCTCTCATAAATATCAAATGCAAGAGGCTTCTCAACATAGATCTCCTCCTATATGATCCCATTGAGAAATGTGGTATTCACATCCATCTAATGGATCTTCCAACCCATTTCCCCTGCAATGGATATCAATGCCATGATAGAAGTATAACGAGAAACTGGTGCAAAAGTCTCATCATAATCAATTCCCACAACCTGTGAAAACCCCCATGCTACAAACCTGGCTTTGTACTTCTCCACACTCCCATCCGCTGCACACTTTAACTTGTAAATCCATCAAAAAGTCACCATTGAATTCCCCTCAAGTCTCGAAACAATCTCCCATACATCATTCTTCATGATGGAATGGTACTCATCCATCATGGAATCTCTCCAAACCGAATGTTGGGAATCCTCCTCAAAAGTAGAAGGCTCAAAATATCGTGTACTAGCCACCAACAACATGTCTAATATGTCAGGCATATTGATGGCCCTCACCTCCTCCCTGGGTTCCCAAAATCTTGAGCTTCCTTCAAGGTCTCCCGAAGCCACTTAGGATTCTTCTTCCCTGAAGGTTTCTCCCACACTGGCATATCCTTATCACAAGAACTACTAGAGGTAGTACCCCTAGAAACTTGTGAACCTGAAGTTGGTGTACCAATACACCAGGTGTACCCTATAATCCTGATCCTGATCCTAATCTCAATCCTCTATAAGGTGTACCTATGATAGTAGACCCATCACCTGTCCTTGAAGACCTTATTTTCTGAACCACTGAACCTGGTGAACTTGTGCCAACACTGTGCAGTCCTCTAACCCTAGAAAACTATTATCCTGACTGTTGCACTGATGGAACCTGTGAAACAACCTGAGGTGCAGGGACCTGCTGCTCTCCCTGCTCTAACTCTCTTGACTTCTTTAAGGCCCTCTTATCCTCGAATTTCACATCCCTTCTCACCACAAATCTCCTCGAAGAGGGAAGGTAAATATGGAAGGCCTTCGAAGTCTCATCATAGCCCATAAATACGCCCTTCTCTATAGTGGGCTCCAACTTTGTCCTCTTATCTGAAGGGACATGAGAGTAAGTTAGACTACCAAATATCTGAAAATGGCTAACTTTAGGCTTCTTTCCTAAAAATAACTCCTCATGTGTCATATTCCCCACTACACAATGGGGACTCATGTTCTGACTATATACAACGGTGTTGGAAGCCTCAGCACAGATAAAGAAAGGAAGTGAATGGTCTTCTAGCATAACTCGGAATGATCCAACAATGGACCTATTCTTCCTCTCTGCTACTCCATTCTACTCTGGAGTATACGGAATTGCCGACTATCTCCTGATACGCTCCTATCTACAAAATCCATCAAACTCCTTGGAGGTATACTCACCCCCATTATCCAATCTAAGAACTTAGATCTTCCTCCCTGTTTGGTTCTCCACAAGAGCTTTGAACTCTTGGAACCTCTGTAAGACTTCCTCAAACTTCTTGCTCTTCAAAAAGTAGATCCTGGAATGGTCATCAATGAACGTCACATAATACTTGTATCCTCTCAAGAACATAAAAGGAATCGGTCCGCATAAGTATGAATGTATCAAGTCAAGGACCGATGCTGACCTACTACCACTGCTCAAAAAAGCAGTCTTGGTGTACTTTCCTAAAGCACACGCCCTGTACACATCACTTTGCCATGTCCTGAACTTTGGTAATCCTATAACCATCTGTCTCAACAACCCTAAGGTTGGATGATGAAAGTGATCCATCCTCCTATGCCAAAGCTCACACAACTCATTGCTGCTGCTATGTGCCAAGGAAAACTATAGTTGAAACAAGAGCCTATACAGTTTCCCACATCTCACTCCAGTCGTAATTGAAGCAGATGGCCCTACAGTCTTGGGAAACATATGCACATGTCCATCAAGAAAAGACACCCCAAGACCCTGATACTAGGTTCTTCTTCATCCCAGGTACATACAATACATCTCACAACACCATGGGACTCATGGACTCCCTCTAAAAGGTGATGGTCCCATCACCAACAGCTCTAAATGTTGATTCATCTCCCAACACAACCTCCACATCTATATTTGTCTGTGAAATCTCGGAGAACATCTCACGAGAACCTATCATGTGAATTGAGGCTCCTCTATCTATATACCAAGTGTCAGAAGTAGATGCACTGTAAGAATGGTCTGTCACCAGGGAAAACTCCCTTTGTCTGTCAACATCCACACTGGTGAGAATAGATTCCCTCTCAATTTCAACATGCCTAGTGCATAGTGAAAACTCACTCTGAAATCTCACGGCAAAGTCATCGACTTCCGTGAAAGTTGTTGTTTGTTGCTACTTCTTCTTGTTCTTGTTCAGACATGTACCCACATAGTGTCCCATCTTTTGACAAGCAAAGAACTTTATAGTGCTCATATCCTTCTTCTTCCCATCCTGCTCCTGCTTGGCCCCACCCTTCTTGGGACCCTTCTTTTTCTTCTTCTTCCCCTTCGCTCTCAAGGCCACTCCTCCTCATCTTGTCTACTAGTAGAACTACTGCACTGCAAGAAACCCCTCTGAGTCTCCTCCTGAACAAAATCTTCATAGACCCTGTCCCAAGATGGTACGTTCTCTATAGCCACCAAACCTTGTACAAACAGATCCTAAGGTGCAGTCACCCCATTCAAGGCTGTACACACTAACCCAGGACCAGTAACCACCAGCCCCATAGCTGCAAGCTCATCTCTCACCTGAGAGATCCTAGTAAGATAAGTCATACAAACCTCTCCTTTAACCATCTTGATATTCTTCAGCTTCTCCCTAAGAACCATCTTCCTATTCTCATTAGAACTCTAAAATAACCCGGTCAAAGCACTCCACATCTCATGTGCATGATCCTTCGCTGAAATGTGCCGAATAACATGGTCTTTAACAGCATCTAAGATAATCCTCATGGATTTAATATCCTTCTTCTCAAAGGCATTTGCTGCTACTGGATCAGTAGTAGCACTGGGGATGACAATGGGGTGAGTTGTAGTTTTATTGACAACCTCATCCCACAGTTCATTCTCTCTCAACACAAGCAAAATTTGGGCCTTCCATGAGACAAGTTCGCTGCCCCATCCAACCTATCCTTAGTTCTCAACCCAATGGAAGACATTTTTTCAAAGAACAAGTTTCAGAAAAATGTACTACTATCACAAAAAAATTCTGAATGCTGGAAATGACTATGAGTCTACAATTATTTAGTTTTCTTCCCCACTCAGCTATGATACCATGTAGATTTTTCACAAGTTTCAGCCTCTGGTTTATGAGTAAAAATTTTACTTGGTTTATTTCAATCTCATAATTTAAAATGTTGTAAATAAACATTAAATTTTTCAGACTTAAAACACTGTTGTAACTTCACTTTTTCACTAACAGAAAATAAATAACATGCATGCCATTCAACACATAGTACTCGGAAATTTTTGGCCAATGGCCCTAGAAAAAACCCACAAGGGGAAAACCAATCAAAGAGAGAGAGTTTATTATTTCTTTAGGATAAAAATTAGATAGTCATTTACAGTCAAAAAATATACTTATCTATAACCAGAAAAATGACCCAGCTAGCTGCCTTGATTTTTGTGCAAGGCTGTCTCGATTTCTGTGCAATTTTTCCTCTCAAAAATTGTGCTAAATTAACAGCTTAAATCTGACCTTGAAAACTGTGCCAGAATGCCTCGAAACTCATGGTGTACGATATGTAATAAATGTAGCAGTACAGCCCTTGAATTATGTACCACAAAAAATAATGCGTTGCCTCAGGAATCGTGCTTGATATCCACCTCAAAACTATGCAAAAGAGTACAATCCGTGCAGACTGTACGTACCTCAATTTTTGTGTTGTACGGCCTCGAAATTGTGCAGGGTACAAGCAGTAATAAATGTCATCCTCTTCGTTAAATGTGCCCAGCTACTTCCTTGATTTTTGTTCCAACAAACCGTACTGTACGGCTTCCTTGATATGTGTGCCAAATTTCTATCTATCCTCGATATTCGTGCCCACTCGAAGTCACTTCAGTAAGTTACCTCGATAACCATTCCCACTCTCTCCTTCAGCTCTCTTCTCTTCGTTATTCTCTCAAGAATGAATGCAAATGGCCTTTCCCTTGCTTTTTTCTCATAAACCTAGGTAGGTGAATAGACAACTAATCCAAAGATTGAGAATGAATTAGATCTACGGTTGAAATGAATTGCTCATATTTTATTTCTAAAATATTAATTTCACTCACCCACTTAAATTTATCACAAACTGACTTTATACTCTAAAGTCAAATTAAATGTCACTTAAGTCATTTAATGCAAGGGTCACTTTATTTCCCCCTTCTAAGTGACTAAGGCTAAAGTCACTTAGGGGAACACTTCCCTAGATTAATGAATTCATTTGATATATATCCATTTGGAATTGTTTTGATATTACCTATCTATTGACATTATAATATTTTTCTAGTATATATTTATAATGATGATGATTATGAGATTCCATTTTGTTCATGCAATTAAAATGTTTGAATTTTTTCTACATTGATACAACTTTAGGATTTATGGTATGTGTGTATGTATATGCATGCACAATGTGAGTGAATATATATAATGCATGACCTAACTAAGATATAGAAAACTTATACATGTGATCCTCAAGGTAAGCATTAGCATAAAGAGAGGTGGATGTGGATATTAGTTGTAGACCCAAGAGGGGTGAAGGTATAATCATCACTATTTATCCTCCAAATATCAAATCATGGGAGTTAGTTATAGTCTAGCTCACACTTCCATGGTTGTGTGATGGTAAGTTCCAACACCTACTCTGGGTGTTGGTGGATGTCATGTCTTTGACCTATTTCCACTTCCCTAGAGAGGTCGATATGCATAAACAACAGATCCCAAACCATGGTTAGGATGAAGATGGAAGGAAGGGTGTGATTTATGCATCCATGTCTCTTATATCATTGTGAATCTACATGTGTGTTGAATGATTTAAAACTTGATTAGAATAGTATAGAGTCTTGTGATCATTATGCATTACAATATGGTATACATTCCTTGTTATTGATTTCCTAATTGTTCTAAATAATTATTTGTTTTTGGATTATTAGTGTTGTATAGGGGATGCGTATGCTAGCTACATATGCACACCTGGCTAATATTCTGATATTTCACACCTTGGTATGTGGAACACAGATATATGATACTCCTCGTTAGAATGATTTGAACGAAGGAACACTACAAATTTGTATCTAGAGTTTTCATGTTTGTAGACACATGGATACTCTTTTCACTAAGGAATACAATGAGCCTCCAGTTCCTCCAAAGGAGAAACATGACCAGATGTAGTTTCTTTATATATGAAATGTGACCACATCTCAAAAGCCATAAATCAAGAAAGAAATATTGAAAAAATAGAAAATTCATGAGTATAGAAGAGACATTGAAGGCACGTGTGCGACATGCATGCACTCGTGACTTCAACCTTGTCAAATTGCTTGCTTATAAATGGAAGATCCATGGCTAAGAGAATAGGATGGCTATACTGATATCAATTATCCAAGATCTGAAATAATTCGGTTCAACAAACATAAAGTGGTCCTTGGTTCACATTTTTGTTGTTGAGGGGAAGCTATAAGTTAGTTTCTCCAGTTGTACAAGGATATTGAGTGGAGATTAGACAACCATCAACTAGTTCCTCCATGATAGAGAGATATGAGATCACCATTAGTAAAGGATTAGAGTGTGGATAAGGAAAAAATAATTTGAGCTCTAGTAAAGGATATGCCACAATTAGAAATCAATTATTCATATTATTGTAATGTTTCCTTTACAAATTGATATATCAACCTTCTCCCCCACCCCCCCTTAAACGATTGTTACTAATTGATTCATGAGATTACATTTTTTAGGATGTGGTTTACATTACCTATAAGTAACTTATATTTCATCTATGCCATTGTTAATGTGATGCAAAATCATTTGAGAAACGTGTTAGTTTGATTTGTGTGCAGGAATAGGTACATCATCGTACTAATAAATAGAAAAGGAATAGAAGGTTGAGTATCAAATAACCAAAGTAAATAGGTTTTCCTCTCCTTATTTCTCTTTTCCTTTTTTTTATTTGACTTGCATGTAGTTCTAAGGAAAGAACTATTAGAATCTACACTAGCGACTATTGGAGAGCTCAACCCAATCTATGGGAATATCAACATAGGAACTTAGGGAGATCCTCTAATCACATAAATGGTGACCATACTAGGGACGGTTATCAATAATGATTCTTAAGTATTGCATTTGATTTTTCTTTGTTTATCATTTTGGAAGCTATAGTACCTTGCATGTTTACTAGAACACAAAAAAAATAAACTAGGAATCATTTTTTTCAAATCTAAAATGTTTAAATATTTTTTCTTAAATAACTCATTGCTCACATTTATTATAACCAACAAGCACAAGAACACACTTTTATATCCTAGAACTTCCATGAGCACCCTGTAAAAACTAAGAAAATCATTATTGTCATATCTAAAAATTTATTCCATCGGGTGCATGGATGCTTAAAAATGCCATTTGCTTAATCTAGCATTCAAACATTTCTATTTACATTCAACAACTACATGAATTACGAGAGAAAAGGTTTTTTGGAATGCTTGAAAGGCCACATTTAGTTTTTGTTATTAGTTCAAAACTATATATTGAAAATTTTTCATCTGCACTCTAATTTGTTATCTTCTTAATCATTTTTAAAAACTCTCTTTGGAATTTCGGAATGCTACAATTGTATTGCATTAAAAGAAAGAAACATGCAATCTTTTTACCTTTTATCAGGTTGTGGAAATTATTGCCCCGCTCCATCGAAAGAAATGTAAAATGCATTTTCATTTTGCATTTAAGTTATCTTCATTATAGAAAATTTGTCAATAATATCAACACAATATAAGTTGTATTCCATGCATTGACTAGTAACATACATTAAAAGCAACGAATTAATTAAAATCAACTAGACTTGTTTTTACAATAAACACACATAATGTAGATTGTAGAGCCTTGGTACAGGGTGGAGAGTGAATTCTCCAAGGATATGGAAACTTAACTATCTCACACTAAAGAGAGTTAAAATTCATTAGTAACAAATAATAGTTGTCAAGAAAGTGCACCTAACAAATGTGTCAAGCACTAGCTCAATCTAGGCAAGTGTAGAGTTTATCCACTCTTGCTTTTCTAGTGAGATGTTAGAATAATTGGCAAGTCATCGAGGTGGTAGGAATTATAGTTTTAGGTTCAAGACTTACAACCTATGTTCCCTATCCATGCGCAGACACTTGACCCATGTTTGTTCCCACTAACTATTGATTTGTCAAGTGGTAACCTTAGTGTCTTTTCCTAGGTTTCACATAGGTGATTCAAGAGGAAGTGCTTGTGGTACCTAGGGAAAATGTATAACACTTGCTTTAGCTCCTTTGGATGGTTATTTTCTCCATGATAATACTTGTACCCTGGGTGATTGTTGCATGAGCGTTACCATAAATTTATCATTCTCACCTTTGACTAGTTGTCCTAGGACTTGATACTCCTAGGAATATCATCAAAAGGTTCCCTATCTTGTTTGCTTGTTGTTTTCTATATATTTATTACACAGGTAATTTCTTCTTGGTGATGTCTGTTTAGACTAGCCTCAAGTTTGATTGTTCTTATCAAAAGATAAATTAGGATGAACTTAAAATGAGTAAAAGTGATTGACCCTCTAACCAACCAGTTTAAACATTTAAGATGGTCCTTTCCAAAAGTGTTGAACCACCATTAACTCATAGACATTTAAATCATTGTAACACAAACCAATCATAGACAAATTCATACAAATATTCAAAGAGGTAGAAAAGGACATATCCATACATTCATAAATTGAACAACATATATTAGAATATTTAGACCCGCTTAAAATTGAGACTATTCACCATCACATACAAGCCCGTCATATTCCTCCGATGGTTAAAAAATAACCCAACATGAATCAGCATCCCAACTAATTTGTCGTCTAATATTCCTAAGTTTGATGGTCGATCTGGAGAAGATCCATCAACACATGTTGTGACCTTTTATCTTTCATGCGTGTCCAACTCATTAATTGATAATAACATTTTTTTGGATATTTTTCAATGTAAATTCACCAACAATGTTTCTAAGTGGTATATTGACTTACCTTTCACTTCTTTTGTCGATTTTTCCTTCTTATAAATATCATTTTTAACACACTTTCAGTAACCCATTCATTATGAAACAAGGGAAAAATTGTTAAATTTGATTTGGAAGTCCACATGTGTTCATATATATTATCATATCCATGAGTGGATATGTTAATTAAGTATTATCATAGCTAATATTCTTGATCAATTCCTCATCAATTTGTTATAGAAATCACTATTTCCAAACATATCCAAGGATGTAGTGATGTTTGTAACTCTTACAGAATATCAAGTTATTTTACACACACAACAATTGGAATTGATTTACTCACAATGAAACACAATATATTTGAAACCTTATCTAGATCCACATGGTGATGGTGTGATTGGATACGTGAGTCATATTGCAATTGATCAATTGGAAATACATATTTACCAATTTTTCATTCACCAAAATACAGCCGCAAATAGTCAATCCACCCATATTGGCGCAACCCAAATTCAAACCTATAATGTTCATTATGCTTCATCTGCTGGTTAGAAAGAAAATCATTGAAACCAAAGATAACAAAAACGAATAAGGAAAATAACGCTAACTCTGGGGAAGGGGAAACTTAAAAGATAAATCTAATGTTGGCGGTAAAAAGGAAAATAAAAATTTCAAGTTTCCATGTAGAAATTGTACTAAATACTTCCCTATCTATGAATGACAAAAAATCAATTAAATTTATTGCCACTTAAGTCAACAAGGGGATACACAGTAGCCTACGATCCTCACTAATACTTTTAATCCTCTACATCAATATATGGTTTCCACCAATCCTAGACCCCTGCAAGGGGAAAATCAAGGTAACCATCCATAGGGGGTATTACCTCAATTGTTGACATTTTCATGTGTGAGAAATATGTCAACCTTTAGACTCGTGCATGAACTTATGGCAAGTTTTTATCAAACCTTTGGAGACTAATTCTTCTCTATTGTATCTCGATATCTCTATACTAATAAAGAGGCCACCTAATGAAATAATGAATAGGATTCCTAAGGGTTCCATTTGCAGGTTGACACACAATCCCAATGCATAAACAACTCAAAACTATATTAAAGTTGAATATTTGGCTCAATCCCATTATATGATGTTGGACCTAGAAGTCCAACAAAGATACTCACCATAGTGGAAAGCATTTTTAAAGTATGTTATAGGATTGGGATTTCATATTTTTCTTTATTGACATTTGACCTTGAATAATCCCATATAATACTACCTCACCTTATTGTGTTCTAGATCCAAGTATTATTGTGAGGAACAAACATCTTTCAATATAATGTGTTATTGATGAATGAGCCTCTAATTGTGTCATGTCATTAACTTGCTAGATATATTTGGGATTCTTAAACCTTACTCCATCATCCACAAAATTTAAACATTTCAATGGTCATTCTTCCAAACCATGCAGAATCATCACTACTTTTCCATCCTCGTTGGGGGAAAGACAATCTTAACTAAATAAAAAGTGGTTGATGCTCCACAAGACTATAACCTTGTTTTGGGACATAGTTGGACATATGCAATGATGGTTCTTGTATATTTTATTTTCAGTGGCATTCAATTTCCTCAAGAAGGAAAATCGATTATCATCGATTAGGTAGGTTACTACATGCCTAACTCTAGAGCCAACTCAAAAATACACTCTACAATTTAGAGATGATTCTAAAGCAACTTTCGATAGCATCAATGTGAGGATGTTTAAGGATTCATCTGTTATGGGTAGTTTTACCCTACTTGTGTTGATTATATATATAGACACTTCCCCCATCTTTACCATATCTTATTTCACCATCGCGACCATGGACAAAAACCCACAGGTTCTGCCTAGAACATCTGAGATTGGTACAATTGGAACAAGTATGGATTTGTTTGTAATCAGTTAGGTTATAAATCCATTCAAATGCATTCCAAAATTGTTGATCTAAATATCCATCTAAAGGAGGAGTATGATCATATTACCTTTCTCATTTAAGTTGTTGATTCTCCTACTTCTAATGATTTCTTAGATATGGTTTAGACTTTAAGCTAAGCCATTTTAGAAGCATTTTCAAATCTAGAATTACCTTGGGAAGAAATGCACCATCACTCATCCTTTTTACCAAATCTCAAGAAGATAGAGGTTGGCTCGTATCACCTCATTTGTCTAGGAGATCATGATTGGTACCAGTTCCCTATTGTTACACACAATGTGCTTGCAGAAGGTAACTTGGACAAAATTTCCAAAACTCTACCCATCAATATCTATGTCAAACCTAGCATGATCTAGTACATTTTCATAAGAGTTATCTATTCTTCTTAATAAATTGAGGAGTACACTGCACTTTTCAAATAATTTAGCAACGTATTCACTTATTCCTATAAATAAATGGCTAGCATAGATACATGTATCATCAAATATGAGATAAAAACTTATGATAATGTCAAACTAGTTTGACAAAGATACATCCTGTCAACATGAAGAGAGTGACTACTATGAATGCAGAGGTGGAGAAGTTACTCTGCACTAGCTTCATACATCATATCCTTGTTAGTTTTTCTTTATATCTAATTAGATTATCTAGGATATTTATATGAAAGAATAACAAGCACAACATTATTCATAAGATATAAAAAGATACACGAGACACAAATATTTTCACCGGGGAAACCATAAAGGAGAAAACCTCGCAAACTTCCTCATAATAGTAAGATGATCAAAAACAGTATCTCTCTCTCTCTCTCTCTCTCTCTCTCTCTCTCTCTCTCTCTNTGTGTAGAAATTAGGGAGAGTGCCTCCCTATTATTCATAAGATATAAAAAGATACATGAGACACAAATATTTTCACCGGGGAAACCATAAAGGAGAAAACCCCACAAACTTCCTCATAATAGTAAGATGATCAAAAACACTCTCTCTCTCTCTCTCTCTCTCTCTCTCTCTCTCTCCCTAATTTATACACACCTCACACTCTCAAGTTCACATGGATGATCAAAAACAGTCTCTCTCTCTCTCTCTCTCCCTAATTTATACACACCTCACACTCTCAAGTTCACATGAGAGAGAGAGAGAGAGAGAGAGGTGTGAGGTGTGAGGTGTGAGGTGTGAGGTGTGAGGTGTGAGGTGTGTATAAATTAGGGAGAGTGCCTCCCTATTTATACCCTTTCAATTCAGACAGGGGATCACATGTCTTCCCTAACATGGATGAATTCTCCTAGAGAGACTCCAAATACACATTACATGATGTTACACTAGGGACTATTGCCTTGATTTAAAACGGAGGTTGTACCTCAAGGTCTAGCCACATTAAGACATCTCGTAAGGGGGTAAGAACATCCATAATGGGGGTACAACAACATAAAATGATAATATACATCAGAATTTCTTCTGAAGTTACAAATACATCAACACTCCCTCTTAACTAGGAAGGTATTCTCTCTCTTCACAATTATTAACACATCTGGTGAATTCTTTATCGCAGAGTCATTATCACGAAGTCATAGATTCATCATCATAGTTGTTTCCATCATATTCTTATTATTGATCATCGAACGATACTATTTCCATCGTAAATTTCTACAGATCTAGCCCTCTCTCGACTGGATGTAGGCCTATTCCTCATCTAGGTATTCATCACATCTGAGCAATCCATCATGTAGGAATGATTAAGGACCTTCTTTACATTTTCATGGAAATAAACTATGTCTCCTACCTTCATCTCGTCATATCCAAATCATATATTTTGTCCTGCACAAAAAAAAAAGAAGAAAGCTTTATATGCATACCACCTGCGTTCTTTCACCATAGTAGTAATCCAGGATATTTTTCATGTCATTAATACAACCTGCAACTTCTACTGTGTGAGAATATCCTAGGAGCACACTCAGTGTATTACGTCTCTACACGATCAACCTGCATTCTACTAGTAAAGGGAGAACCGCCTAGGTGCACCTCTCGTGCTTTGTGACCTTATCATCTCAACATGGGAACACATATATATAGATATATATGTAAGGATGGATTACGACCAAATGACCTGCTAAATCAAGAACTTTTACGTTCCCTGGTCAACTTAGAGGACTTATTACATCTGAAAAACCTACGTCAAGAATATTTTATGTTTAGACAACCTTCATGACATATTACATCCGCCAGGTCTCATTTTACACTCGGACAACCCATAGGACTTATTACATTTAAGTAACCTATGTACCATGCCATGTCTCATTTTATACTCGAATAACCCATCACATGATAGATTACGTCAAAGGATAACCTACGAGATTTTCCAGGACTGATTACAATCGAGGACAACCTACAATGTGATTGATTACGTCTGAGCATCCTGCTTCACCGGGATTTTTCCCGCTCAGAAAACCTGTCACATTTCCCATATGATATATCATGCATCAACTATTTCTAGCATAGAACACATCAATACTGATTACATCCAAGGATAACCTATGAGCTTCATTGGGACTTATCCAAGGATAACCTATGAGCTTCATTGGGACTTATCCAAGGATAACCTACAGGAATGATTACATCTGAGAAACCTATGAACTTCACCAGGATGTTATGCTCATACAACATGTCTCTCTATCTATGCTGAAATACACCACTCCCTATTTCAAGGGATCTCGATCTAGATCAATCCAAGTCTTTCTCTGAAGTACTCGAACTTCACTCTCTATAGAGGCTTGGTCAACACACCGGCTATCTTCTCCTCTATTTCCACATACTGGAGCTTCAATGCTCCTCTCTACACTATATCCCTGATATAATGGAACTTGATATCGATGTGCTTCTATTTTTTATCGAACACTGTGTTTTTCAATAGCTTCACACAAATCTGACTGTCGTAGAAGATACAAGTCACATCCAACTGGAGATCAAATAATTCAAACAGTAGCTTTCATAGCCACACTGCCTCACAACTAGTCGAGCAAGCAACAACATACTCTGCCTCGGTTGTACTCAGCGCAACACATGATTACTTCCTGCTAAACCAGGAGATCATGCTAGATCCCAAACTGAAATAGTAGCTTGAGGTTCTCTTCCTGACAATAGCACTACCTCCCTATTCTTAATCAACATAACCATGTAGTTTAATCTTCTGATTGGCGTCATATTTGAGCCCATAATCCACTATACCTTTTAGTTACCTCAGAACATGTTTTACTTCTATCATATGAACATGTCTCGGATCTGTGAGGAACTGGATCAGGGTGTTCACTGCAAAGCATGTGTTTATTCTTGTATTCGTCAAATACATAAATGATCCAATCATCTGCCACTACATTGTGGAATCAAGCGACTCAGATGAAGCATCACTCAGAAGCTTCAAGTTAGATTACATAGGTGTGGCTATCACCTTGCAGTCCAACATTTTGAATCTCTTCAAAATATCCACTGCATACTTCCCTTTCCCAAGGAATATTCCATCTACACTCTGTCACACTTCCATGCCTAAGAATTAGTGCATCATCCCTAGGTATTTCATCTCAAACTCTATAGCAAGTCTCCTTATTGCATCTATAATGAGTTCCTCTTTTCTTGTCAGAAACAAGTCATCGACATATAGCAGGAGTATAATAGGTATTTTGTCTCCCACCTTGAAGTAGAGGTTGGAATCCACTTTAATTTTAGTAAATCCCAAGCTAATCAAGAAGTTATCCATCCTGTCATACCATGTCCTTAGTGCTTGTTTCAATCCATACAAGGCCCTCTTAAATTTTCACACATGGGTCTTCTTTTCATGTGTCTCAAATCCCAGTGGATGTTCCACGTACACTTCCTCCTCGACTACACAATTCAAGAAAGTTGTCTTGACATCCATTTGGTGTATTTTCCATTTCATAACTACTACCAAAGAAAGTATGCTCCTAATGGAAGTGTACCTTGCCACAGGTGCAAATGTATCTTCATAGTCTATGCCTTATTTCTATGAGAAGCCTTGTGCTACAAACCTTGCCTTGTATTTCTTGATGCTTCCATTTGCAGCATGCTTGATCTTGTAGATCCGATTTGAATTCACGACAGAATTCTTCTCTAGTCTCATAACTATCTCCTAGACATCATTCTTCATGATCGACTGATACTCCTCAATCACAACATCCTTCAATTCTTTATTTTTTGTAGCATCTTCATAGGTGAAAGGTTCTCTATCAATGAAGCCACACAGTAGGGCCACATAGCTATTGTAGGGATTTTCCCACTTTCTCTCTCTATGTATTCCTTCTAGAGTGCCATACCTTAAAACTTATCATATGAGCTCTTATTCCCATGTTGGTTTCCTCTTGTGGCAGTACTTCTCAAGGAATGTCTCTACCGTCTCTTATGGTTCTGTCATGTTGCAATCTTCATGGTCTTCTGGAATCGCTTCTCCAATTTCCATTTCTCAAACTCTCGTCTCTTCAGGTTCCTTGACTTCCTTGATAAGAGTTCTCCTGGATCTAAATTATGTTGAGTCTTCATCAAAGGTTACATCTCTATTGATGTCGATCTTGTTGAATCCTTGGAAGTATATTTTGTAGGCCTTTGGTGTATCATTGTATCCTATGAATATACCCTTCCTCCTAGAAGGATCAAGCTTGGTCCTTTTCTCCTTTGGGATATGTATGTACACCAGGAAACCAAATATTCTCAAATGGCTGACTTCTAGTTTCTCTCCTGAGAAATACTCTTTAGGGGTATTTTGTTAAGTACTCAATGAGGAGTATGATTTTGTACATACACACTTGTTCTTGCTGCCTCTTCCCAAAGGTGCATAGGAATATTTTGGTCATGCAGCATCTCCCTTGCTACTTCCATGATGGTTCGGTTCTTTCATTCCACAACCCCATTCTGTTGAGGATTGTATGGAGTGATCAACTCCCTCTTAATCCCAAATTCTCTGTAGGAGTTCCTTGAATTCTTCCAAGGTGAATTCTCCACCATTTTTTAACTATAGAATCTTGATCTTCCTATAATTCTGGTTCTCAAACAAGACTTTATATTCCTTGAACTTACTGAAAACTTCACTTTTCCCTTTCAAGAAATATATCCAATTATTACGTGAGAAATCATCTATAAAGGAAACATAGTACACATATTCGCTTAATGAGCTAGAATACATGGGTCCTAATACATCCAAGTGTACTATCTCCAGTGTTCCTTTAGCATTGCTCTCGTTGCTGGGAAATGTCTTCTTCACATTCTTTCCTTGTGCACATCCTTTGCAAATGACTTCATGCTTTGCTTGGATCTCTGGAAATCCTGATACTACTTTGCTTGCCATCAATAGTACTCTATAGTGCACATGTGCAATCCTTATGTTCCATAGTTCTATTGGTTCAATTGAATCATTAAGTAGTGCTTGTTCAGGATGTCCCTTTAGCTTGTACAATCCTTTGTCTTCTTCTCCAATCACTATTACATCCTCTATTGTATTTCCTTTGGGCCACATCAAAACTTGGCCATCGAGAAAAGCAACCCTAATTCCTTTTGCATCTAATGCAGAGATGGAGAGAAGATTCTTCTTCAATCCTGGACCATGAAGATAACAACATGACAGAACCACAAGAGATGGTAGAGACATTCCTTACAAGCTTGAATCAAGGATGGAGAGAAGATTCTTCTTCAATCCATGCTCGGAAGTTATCATCCCCTCCAAGATTGTCCTCAAGCCGAGTATGGTGAGCCATCTTTTCAAAAGAGAACCTCAAATCAAGACAAACTGATACACATGGGATCTCTTAGAGCCTCTCCAAATCAAGATCTCTTAGCTAGTGAGATAAGGAATGCACAAGCAAGGAAGAAGCAGAAAGGCAAAGAAAAAAGGAAAACTGAATTTGAACCTAAGGAAGAGTTTGATCCATCCAACGACACCTCAATATTTAGGAAGGACAAACATTAGAGGTCTGACAAGGGAAATTGATCCTACTGTAATAAAGGAAACCATACAGAGAAATATTGTATGAATAAGACCATAGATCAGATGATAAAACTTCTTTGAGTAGCACAATATTTCCCTCCGTGAAGGAAGGATAAATTTGGAGACAAGACTGAAGATCATGATGAGAGATGCCATGCATTGAAGGATATTTGTTCAAAATCACATGCCTTCCTCATTTATTCATGAGCCTCTAATCATATGGTTTCATCCAGAGAATCATTCTCTTCATTACAACTTACTGATGGTCCGAGTATTCACATGGGTGATGACACTCATATTCGAGCTGAAGGAAAGGGTTCAATCAAGTTAAAACATGGAGTGTTCAAAAATGTACTATGTGTTCCCTCCTTAGCTGTAAATTTGTTATATGTATACCACATGACACATGTTGTCCCATTAAAGCGAGTTGTATTTGGTTCTAACTCAGTGGAAATATCATATATCTAAAATGGGAAAATTATAGAGAAAGGTGTTGCAAACCATGCCTCCAAGACATATGAATACTCACACTTTCTCCCATACTCGGATCCAATGCAATATTGGTTTTTATTTGAAAGGGAAGGTAAAACCATTCTAAATAAACCTTTTGCATATGATAATGTTTCCATTAATTTTTTAGATTCAAAATCCAAAGCAGAGGACAAAATTAAATTAGTTTATGAAATTGAAGATGAAGTTCATGGTGATCCAGATCCAAATCCACTCCCTAATCCCAATCTTGGACCTAAGTGGGATAAAATTTTATTGAGGCATATGGCAACATGACTGGAGATCCATCTGACATGAGTAGATCAAGATCCCAATTTTAAAAACAAAGCCTTGCACTATGTCAAGAAAATTTACTTCTTTCAAAGAGGTGCAACAAGATCCCAACGAGATGCTACAAGATGATAAGGTCTAATCAACAATTCTAATCACTGAAGAACAAACTGGATCATGTCACTCTTCCTCTAAAAAGAAGAGACAAAGCAAACATTCCTTCTTCTATCTATCATCCGATTGGAAGAAGATGGAAAATTCCACATGCACGGCCCCGGGAAACTAGTGCACACAAGAACCATCATTCTACATTACTGCTCCATAGAGATGTAGATTGCAAAAACATTTTCACAATTTTTTATTCAAGAAGATTTTTTTTCTCTTAGTAAGTAAGCGTGTTCCTGATTTTCCTGCTTATTTTGAGGGGGAGGTTTCCCATGAGGTTTTCCCCATTTCCTCGGTTTTGTTAAAGCAATTATTATTTTTCACATTTAGATTGTATGGGTGACCTTTGGTCTTAGTTTCCAGGGACCAGGTTGTCCAAAGTCAAGATAAAGGGGGGTGTTGGGATTATTATTAATCCTAATTTTAACCACATAGTTTATTTGTCCATTTTACTAGCTTAAGAGGTCTTTATCACTCTGCTAGTGCACGGGGGACACACCCGGGGGACATCTACCACTTAATGCACCTTTTTGAATGAGTTTAGGTGCCCCAGAGACGAATACCTATAATTTAGGAACCCACTCTGAGTGCCACCAGTAGTTGAATCTAGTAGGTATTCAGTTAAGTCCAACTATGCCCTGATTCCCATCAGTTAGATCACTCTCATCCATCCTAGCGCCTATTTCCACGATTCAGGGGAATTAGGGGGAATTTGGTCACCTACCCTCATCATTAATCTGGTTGTGAACTATTTTAGTGATGTGGAGTTTCATTAGTGAACTCTAGTTGTGATTTTCCCCCATTGAGTTAGCTCAGGAGTCAATCCAGGATAGTAGATTTGAATCATATCTTAGGTATTCAAATCCTCATATATGTATTACCATTGTATTACTTAATTATATATTGATTAATGGATTATGATTAATTATTCCAATTATTGTTATCATGAGTGTTTTTTTATCTTCCATGAATTATTGATATGATTTTATCAATTTCTTCTCTCTCTTCTACAATTCCCCATTTGAATCCTGCAGGATAATGATCCTATGCTTCATTGAATTTAACAATGAGAGTCTTTTTGAACTAAATACTACTAAATTTGAGAAACATAACTAAAAATGACTAAATTATTCATGGGATAAAAAAATGAGACTAAATAATTTGTGACGCAACTCAAAATGACTAGTCTTTCATTTATTTAGAAAAAACTAGAGAAAAGAGGGAAAATAAATCAAATGAGAGTAAAATAAAGAGAAAGTAAATGAAAAGAGGGAATTTTAGGTTTTTGTTCGGGAAAGACTGTGCTCTGCTTTCGAAGAAATTCAGACTCCACTTATTTCATAGATGGTCATTCTTGTAGAATGTGGGATTCAATTTCATTGGGACCCTATGGGGTTTATCAATGATCGAACAACATGACAAGGCGGAATGGGTGCATGGATATGTGAATCAAAGTTGATATCGAAATGCACCTAATAGAGGAGACGAACCAATACAAATTTTCTTTATCTTAATTTTACCATGCCCCAATAGTTTTCCTTTTATTGAATCCGAAAACTATGAAAACAACTCCAACTGTACACAAGGAGAGGAGAGGAGAGGGGTTTTTCAGCTTTGCCACCAGTATGTTCTTCATCTGTTCCTAAAATTGAAATTTGGAAAAAATCATCAACTTACATGAATTCTATTCATGAACCGAGTTGGTGGTATAGAGGGTTTTGATACGATGGGATTCAAGCCCTAGTTCTATATCCTTTAAAAGGACCTATAGAAGCTACTAACATATTGGGAAAAAGGATCTACTAGTTGGTACCAATAGGTGTAATGGAGCTGATTTTGAATCCATTATTGATTGAACAAGGACACTACCAATCGTTGGATTCTCTAGAATGATGTTGGCACTGAGTCAAAAGATATCAATGAAGAACATTCTGAAGAGGTATGTCAATTGTTTTGACATTTTGTTTTTAGCGAGGTTTTCTGTGGAAGTGATAATGGGAATTGTAGAAATTTATTGATTCTAATGTAATTTTTGGAAATGATGAATATGGGGTAATTAGATTGAGGGTTTTTGGTTTAGTTTTATTCTATAAAGATATTAATTCTACTCTGATTTGTAGGAATTATGAAGATGGTGTAATCAGAATGAGGGGTTTTGCATCATCTTTTTAAGGATTAGGACACATCCCATGGTTGAAGGAGGCAATCTTCCTACTCATTGAATACCTTATTCAAACATTCATTCTTTTCTATTTATCCACAATTCATTTTCCCCGACAAGAATCCATTTCTTTACAAATATCAAATTCACAATTTCACTTCAAGTATTTGGTTTGTGTTCATGTTACATTGAGTGCAATATATTTCATTTTTTGCGAAAACTTCAGCTAGTTGGCAATGGAGAATTGGATTGAAATGAGTGTGATTATTCAAATAGGGGTCCAATCTGGCCTCGATTGCAAGCAGGTAAGATTTGTTAATCTATTGAAAATGTTTATAACAAATATTAATTGTTTTTTTTCATTTTCTCATCCCATGCATTGCATGCATGTGCTCTTTATCACCTCAAAATTGTATGTTTTTTTTGCTTATGTTTTCTTGTTTACTTGAATTTTGATTTTCAGTCCTTGTATTACATGTGGAAGTTGGAAATCAAGGATCCATGGGCTTTAACTAGGTTTTGATCAAATACCCAGCTTAATTGTTGATATAAATTATGGGGTTTAAGTTACAATGGGGTTAGCTTTCAAGTATTCTTTTGGTTAATTTTGTAAGGGTTATGCATTGGACCATCTGGGTAATTCTTTGTTTTCTAATAAATGATATGGTCTTTTGTATTTTTTAATGTTGTGGGGTTAGGTCTTCTGGACGATCCTTCATGTCACTAGACTAGATATTTATTGAAACCTAGGTTTTGTATTGCATCTCATCACTTAATAGGATTTGAATTGTTGACCATAAACAGGTTGCATTTACATGTTGATATTCAAACGAAACTCTTCTTTCTCTTTGCTATAGCTCATACAGTCACCTCAAGGATCCCTTAGGCTACCTTGGAGAATGTCCTTCATTCTTTCATGGAGAATGTTTTCCTTCTTTCATGGAGAATGTTTTCCTTCTTTTTTAAAGTTTGGTGTATTGCAAGAATAGACAGCCCAGAGAGAGAAGGAGAATTCTAATACCATATGTCATCAATTCCTTATTTCCGAGTATTTAACTTCAAAATGGGTCAGACTAGGTTGGAAACACAATTATTATTATTATTATCATTATTCTTTAGACAAAAATGGGTAAGGAGCATTTACCCTTATTTTTTAATATTTATGTTTTCTTTTTGGTACAAAAAGTACACGAGGTCCCATCTACCTAAAGACTAAGTGAAATACTTTTAGGTCAGATAAAGACTCATTAGAAAAATCGAGGGATTCTCTGTCAAGGAGAATTTTTTTGGCCATAAACAGTGATCGAATACCCAACAACAATGGCCTCTTGGAACAAACAAAAATAAAACACTACCACCTAATTCTTTATGTGGAAGATTATGCCAAGTCTTTGTTATATTTTTAACATTAAGCTAGAATTATTAGGATCTTTTAACTGAGAGAATAACAAGCATAGCAATCAAACACAAGAGACAATGAACACGGTGTTTTACCTCGGGGAAACCATAAATGGAGAAAACCCCGCAACATCCTCAGAGATAGAATCAGCACCAAGAGTAAAACCCAAAAACAGTAAGATGATCTCCCTACAGCAGTAACCTCTTTCTTCTAGCCCCAGTGTCTTATTCTTCCTCAGCTATGCGCTACAACTGAGTGTGAGTGAGTGTGTGAGAAATAGAGAGGCTCACTCTCTATTTATACTAATTCCTGACTTGACTAAACTCAACTAGGGCCGACTTCACTAGGTGATTCTAATAACCCTAGTGCCCCAGAACTGCGGGGACTTTAACCCTTAGACAAAAGGAGGGTTACCCACAATGACTTGACATGACTTGTTTACATTATAGATTCTCCCAATCGGAACATCGGGGCATGACATGACTCAATTAAATTACAGACACATCTCGGAATAAACATCGAGGTACAAGACATAAGATACATACGTGAATACATTCTGAAGTTACAATTACATCAACACTCCCTCTTAACTAGGAAGGTATTATTTTGACACAATTTTCAGTACTGGTCTTCTTCTCTGTATTGACAGGATCATCTCAGCATTATCATATTCAAGTTTTCTTCATCTTCA
Source organism: Pseudotsuga menziesii (assembly GCA_001517045.1). Classification (NCBI taxonomy): domain Eukaryota; kingdom Viridiplantae; phylum Streptophyta; class Pinopsida; order Pinales; family Pinaceae; genus Pseudotsuga; species Pseudotsuga menziesii. The sequence continues at coordinate 191,864 of LPNX011198564.1, forward strand.
AGTCTTCTTCGTCTTTAAGTCATCATTGTCTTTAGGTCTTCTTCGTCCTCTTCATCTTCAAGTCATCTTCTTCTTCAATTCTTCTTCATCACGGGATCTGCATCATCACGACCACTGTATCATCATCAAATCTGGATCATCACTTGATCTAGATCATCATCAAGTTTGGATCATCATCACATCTGGATCATCATTTGATCTGGATCATCATCAAGTTTGGATCATCATCATCATCGGTGTTATCTCTTGATTCTTCTTGTCACAGGAAATTCTACAGAGTCAGTCCTATAGGCCTACCCTTCATGTAGGTCTTCATCAGCGCTTATATCTGACACTTAAGTCAAAATGGCCTGCCCAGCTCTTACATCTTACCTCATCTTGTCAGAAAGGCACACCCAACACTCACATCTGACATCATCTTGTTAGAAAGACCCAACACTCACATCTGACCATGTGTAAACACATCGCGCCAGAATGGCTCAGAACTTATATCTGACCATGTGCAAGCACACCGCATCGTAAAGGCTCTGCAATTACATCCAACCATGTCCGAAGACACCGCATCAGAAAGGCTCAGCACTTATAGTTTACCATGCTCAAAACCACCACATCAAAAAGGCTCAGCACTTACATTTGACCATGCTCGAAAGCATCACATTGAAAGGGCTCTACACTTACATCTTACCATCCTCGAAAGAACCGCATCAGAAGGGCTCTCAGTCCTAGATTGAGGATTCCTGGTAACTAACCAGGTGCCTCCATTCTCCCAGAGAATGTCATCAGCCCTTATATCTGATCAAGTGGGACACATCCCTCAATCACGTCAGAATGGTCATGCGCTCACATCTGATCATGTAATATTGCATCTTATAATCGTTTCAGAATAGCCCTTATTCCAAGACTGAGTTTTCCTGGTAACTGACCAGGTGCCTCCATTCCTAGAATGGCATTTAGCCCTTACATATAATCATGTAGAGACCAATCCTATAGTCACATCGAAATGGCTTAGCACTCATATCTGACATGTAAGGAACCAAATCCTCTCACCATGACAGAATGGCTCAACCCTTACATCTGACCGTGGAAGGAACCTAATTCTCTCACCATGTCAGAATTGCTCTTGGTCTTCATCATCTTCCCTTGGAGGAAACCTCGATCTGGATAACACCAAGCTTCTCGCTAAAGTACTCAAACTTCACTCTATCCAATGGCTTCATTGATACATCAACTATATATTCCTCCATCGCAACATACTAGAGCTTCACTGCTCCTCTCTACACCATATCCCTGATATAGTGATACTTGATATCGATATGCTTCGACTTGTCATGGAACACAGGGTTCTTTGACAAATTCACACAACTCTGGTTATCGCAATATATAGAAGTAGCATCCAACTAGAGATCAAATAAATCAGACAGTATCTTCCTCAGCCATACTACCTCACAACTAGCTGAACAAGCTACAACATACTCTGCTTTAGCTGTACTCAGTGCCACATAGGATTGCTTCCTGCTAAACCAAGTGATCACACCTAATCCCAAACTGAAGCAGCATCCTTAAGTGCTCTTCCTATCGAAATAGTGCATCATTCCCAAGTCTTTCATTTCAAACTAGGCAACAAGTTTCCTCTTCGTATCAGCAATCAACCCATCCATACCTATTACAAACATATCATCCACATATAGTAGGAGCATCACTGGATTTCCATCTTCAACCTTGTAGTAAAGGTTGGAATCTACTTTACTCTTGGTAAAGCCCAAACTGGATAGGAAACCATTAATTCTACCATACCATGTCTTGGGTGCTTGTTTCAAACCGTACAAGGCTTTCTTCAATCTGCACACATGAGACTCTCTGTCATGTGTCTCAAAACTTAGTGGTCGTTCCGCATACACCTCCTCTTCCACTACACCATTCAAGAAAGCAGTACTGACATCCATCTGGTGTATCTTCCATTTCATCACTGCAGCCAGAGAAAGTATTGATCTGATGGAAGTGTATCTAGCTACAGGTGCAAAGGTTTCTTCATAATCTATTCCTTCTTTCTGGGAGAAACCTCGAGCCACAAATCTTGGTTTATGTTTCTCGATGCTGCCATCTGCAACATGCTTGATATTGTAGATCCATTTGGAAGTTACAATGGACTTCCCTTCTGGTCTTGGGACTACATCCCAAACATCATTCTTCATGATCGATTGATACTCTTTGATCATAGCATCCTTCCATTCTTTTCGTTCTGCCGCTTCTTCATAGTTGGAAGGTTCTTTATCAATAATGTCACATAGTAAGGCTACATAACTAGAACATGATCTAGTTCTCTTTCTTCCTCTGGGTGTTTCTTCTGAAGCTCCATATCTTTCTACACCTTGGATAATTTCATGTACCCAAGCAGGTTTCCTCTTATGAGGATTCTTATCCAAAGGTGGATCTACAGTTTCTCGAGGTTCTTCAAATTCTTGATCTTCTTCTTGAATTTCTTCGTTCATGGTTGTATCATGAATTTTGGGAGTTTCTGCTTCTTCAGGTTCTTCAGTAGGTATCTTTCTGGATTTGTTGTAAGCTGTGTCTTCATCAAATGTCACATCCCTAATGGTGTCAATATTCTTGAATCCTGGGAAGTATAATCTGTAAGCCTTCGAGCTTTCAAAGTATCCCACAAATATACCCTTCTTTCCTGAAGGATCTAATTTTGTCCTCTTCTCTTTCGGAATGTGTATGTACACAGGACAATCAAACATTCTAAGATGGCTGACTTCTGGTTTCTTACCGGAGAAGACCTCTTTAGGAGTCTTATTCTTGAGTACTCTGTGTGGAGTACGGTTCTGTACATACACCGTTGTTCTGGCTACTTCTTCCCAAATATGCATAGGAAGATCTTGATCATGAAGCATAGCTCTTGCAACTTCCATGATAGTTCTGTTCTTCTGTCCTACAATCCCATTATGTTGTGGATTATAAGGAGTGGACAACTCCTTATTAATCCCCGAGTCTTTGCATAGCTCTTTGAATTCATTCGAAGTGAATTTTCCGCCATTATCTTATCGAAAGGTCTTGATCTTCTTTTCAGTGTGGTTCTCAATCAAGGCTTTGAATTCATTGAACTTACTAAATACATCATCTTTGTTCTTCATAAAGCATATCCATGGCTTTCTAGAAAAATCATCAATAAAGGAAACATAGTATGCATACCTGCTTAGTGAACTGGATGACATTGGATCGCATACATCGAAGTGGATGATTTCCAAGATTCCTTTTGCCTTGCTTTCACTACTTGGAAATTTCTTCTTTGTGTTCTTCCCTTTCACACATCCTTTGCATACACCTTCATGTTTTGTTTGCATTTCTGGAAGACCTTCAATCGCTTTGCTTGCAAGAGGTAGTGCTATGTAATGCACATGTGCAAGACTTCTATGCCAAAGTTCATTTGGATCTACTGTGTCATGAACCAAAGCTTGTTCTGGATGGCCCTTCAATTTGTATAAGCCTCCTTCTTCTTCCCCAATCACTATTGCATCATCGATAGTCTTTCCTCTTGGCAACATGATGACTTGACCATCTATAAATGCAACACTCATTCCTTTTGCATCTAATGCAGATATGGAGAGAAGGTTCTTCTTTAGTCCTGGTACACACAATACTTCTTTCATTGTCATAGACTTTCCAAAGTCTAGCTTGTATGAGGATTCCCCACTAGCTTTTATTGGATACTGGTAGTCATTTCCAAGTTTCACCTTGTGAGGTGATTCATGTTCAGATAATTTCACAAAGGATTCCTTGAATCCTATCATGTGCTTGGAAGTACCACTGTCTATAAGCCAATCATTGCTGCCATGTGTGATAGTTCCCTTGAGAGCGGAAATCAAAACATATTCTTCATCACTTGAAGAATCATCACTGACTTGTTTGTTTCTCTTTGTGGAAGGTTCATCATCATTTGCAGCATGAGCATGATTTCTTCTCTTGTTTCCCTTCTTCTTGTGAGAGCTACTTTTATTCTAAGGAAAGTCTCTAGCAAAATGTCCTCTTTCATCACATGTATAGCAAATGTACTTAGACAAATCACTAGGATTTCTAGAGTTATTCTTTTGATAAGAGTACTTACTTCTATGGTGGCTGGATCTGGATTTCTTGGATTGTACTATGAGAGCTTGATCTTTACTTCCCATCTTCTCTTCTCAAGCTAATATCCGTGCTTCTTCTTGAGAGAATTATTCCCATAGTCTGCCGAACTTGACCAACTTCTTTCTGGCACAAATTCCTTGAATAAAGGAGTCCCATGATCTAGGGAGACCATTAAAGGTGGTCATCGCAATCTCTGCATTCTCTACTTCTTCATCTACTGCTTCCAATTGTTCTTTGATCTGAGAAACCCTTGTGAAGTAAGACTGGATGGTCTCTGCATTCTAGATCTTCACATTCTTCAACTGGTTTCTCAGAGTCATCTTCCGGTTTATGTTCTTCCCTTCAAACAATTTGGTTAGGGCATCAAACATAGCTTTAGGTGTCTTGAGGGAGGACACCTGTGGTATGAGGTGATCCTTGATAGAATCAGCAATGATTCTCTTTGCCATAACCAACTTCTTCTTATGTAAGGCCTTTGCCTCATCTCCCTCTGAAACTAGAACCTCCTCATGGATGTAGGAGTCCAACTCATTTTCTTCCAGGACCAGGGAGATCCTATACTTCTAGGCTCGAAAGTTATCAGCTCCCTCAAGCTTTTCATCAAGCTTGGTATGATGAGACATCTTAATTGAGAACCTCAAATGGAAATACAAAATATTTAGATCTTACCAGGTCAAGATGTCATATCTGTATTTGGAGCTAAAATCCTGCAGTACTGATTCAGGATCATATTAGGGTTTTGCTTTTCCAGAGTTCTGTCCAAACAATTGCTTTGAAATTGATCCCTAACTTCAATTTTTGGGAGGAGATCAATCTAGGCCTTGGCTCACTGAAAAATTCCTCTTCTGTGAAAAGCCCTCATTTCCGATAGCATTGTTGGGTCCAAAACTGAAAAACCTCAAAATTGGATTATGCTTCGACAGAAACATGTGACCCAAGGAGGAGAGTTAATCCAACCTTATTTTTCTGAGAATTTGTGGAGGAAGATCCACAAAGTAGGAAGCCCTAGTTCCCGTAGCTACACAATGTCTTCTTCTCAGGTTAGCTCTGATACCATGTTAGATTTTTAACATTAAGCTAGCATTATTAGGATATTTTAACTGAGAGAATAACAAGCACAGCAATCAAACACAAGAGACAATGAACACAGAGTTTTTCCTCGGGGAAACCATAAATGGAGAAAACACCACAACTTCCTCAGAGATAGAATCAGCACCAAGAGTAAAAGCCCAAAACAGTAAGATGATCTCCCGACAGCAGTAACCTCTTTCTTCTAGCCCTAGTTTCTTCTTCTTCCTCAACTATGCGCTACAACTGAGTGTGAGTGAGTGTGTTATAAATAGAGAGGCTCACTCTCTATTTATACTAATTCCCGAATTGACTAAACTCAACTAGGGCCAACTTCACTAGGTGATTCTAATAACCCTAGTGCCCTGGAATTGCGGGGACTTTAACCCTTAGACCAAAGGAGGGTTACCCACAATGACTTGACATGACTTGTTTACATTATAGATTCTCCCGATCAGAACATCGGGGCATGACATGACTCAATTACATTACAGACACATCCCGTAATAAACATCGAGGTACAAGACATAAGATACATAGGTGAATACGTTCCGAAGTTACAATTACTTCAACAGTCTTCGTACATTATGATCTCATCATTACATAGTTCTATCCAATAAATAATCACCTTTTTGGAAAACCTTTTGGGAACGTATATAGACACATGAGCTATATAGAAAAATATTGTTCCCTTCTTGTGCAATTTGAATGCAAAACTAGATCAAACCCTCTCTTAAAGCCATTGCATTTCCTCGTAAGAGAAGGTGCAACTTTTTCCAAGCTTCCCAATTTCCTCTTAGCACGAGGGACTCGTAAATTCTAAAGTCTTGTAGAAAAATCAAGACATCATTGAGGAGAAAAATAAAAAGAAATACAAGATTTTGACATTCATCTGGAACTATTCAACACATATTGTATTGAAAAAATTGTGCACAAGTTCCGCTTTGAAATGGCTAGTATTGTAGTCCAATAAAGTTCAGATATCCACTCATTGTATGTATATATAGATTGAAACCTAAATAAATCCCTGATTAGTGTAATGTTGGGAGGTAATAAAAGTTAAAACCCTCTCAGTTGCACAATCTTGGATTGATTTCCTTGGGGGAAATAATTGTGCATCTTGATGGTTTTGATACCCTAAACAGTGTAGCGTCACGAGGTTTTAAGCCCCTCTCACTCACACATTCATGGTTTTTTTTCCCAAGCAGGGGATTGTTGGGCCAAGAAAGAGCACAAGAAAGAAACAAAAGCGCAAGCACAAGGCAGGAAAAGCCAGCGCGAGATAAGAAGGAAGAGGTAAAGGAAGGAAAGGAAGCGTAGAAGAGAGAAAGCTACGATGAGGAACAGTGTGATGCGGGAAAAGAGAATCTACATGTAGGTAGAAGAGTAAAGGTTGGAAAGCGACAGGTCAGGATGATCATAGGTGCTCGAGTCGGTGGAAGAATGAAGGATGATTTTGCGGCTAGTTATGGCATGTGATAAATGTAATAAAGGACGATTTTGCGGCTAGTTCTGTCCTATGATAAATGTAATGAAGGACAATTTTGCAGCTAAGTATGGCCTGTAATAAATGTAATGAAATATTTTTTGTGGCTATTTATGACTCTAATAAATGAGTTGTACTCATTCGACCCTGCGCGGTCTTGTAGAATCTATAAATAGGAGAAAATCGTTTTGTATTAGGGTTCGGTTCGTTATGTATTAGGGTTCGGTTCGTTCAGTCGGTTCAGTAATAGTTAGAAAAGAAGAGAAGGAATCAAAGAGAAGTCTGATGGTGGTTGAAGGTTGTTGAGCTATGGATTTGTAGCTATGTGCGTAGACCGATTTTGTAAGAGTCATTATGCAACTAAGTGCGCAGATAATAAAGTAGAAGAGTCGATCCAGGTTGTGTGCGGATCAGTAGGAGTAGAAGAAAGCATAATAAAACAGAGATCATGAGAGCAAGAAAAAGTCTGAGCTAAAAAGACATATCTCAAAACAGTCTGCAGTCAAGTCGCAGGCTACAAGGTGTCATATATTTCTCATGCCAAACAAAGAGAACCTTGGTGTTTTTTCCTAGTTGGGTTTCCACGTTACATCTTGTGTCAAATGAATGTGCTTGTTGAATGTTGAATGTTTGGTTGTATTGCATTATTTATACTTATTGTTTAAATGAACGTTGCAATGTTGATAAAAATCAGTTAAATGAATGAATGACTAAAGCTCGTCGAATTATTTTGTAATATTTCATGTTCAAATACTGTCAAGTTGTAATATAGTCGTGCCACTATCATTTACTATTAAGGAATCAATTGTGTGACACAATTGTGACAATTTATAACCTGACAAGGACAAGGTTGTGTTGCACACCAGCCATGTCCCATTGTTTCACCACTATCAAGTTAGTAAAAGACTCCATCCTTCTGACTCTATCAAGCACCTTGGCTACGGTCCAGGGGACTGTAATCATTTTTCAACTGTAGAAACATGATTCTGGCAATTACGCATTAAGATATCTTGGGTGAGACTGCGCCTGCCTCGCAAGTGTTGCCGACTGAGCTTGCTCCGTCGGGCCGATGTATTTGGATGTTTTTTTGGTCTTGTGGGTTTTTGAACATAGGTCGCGAGAGTGAGGAAAAGTAGCCAACAAATGGTTTTGTTGTCAGGACCTTAATAATTTAAGTCGAGAGAAATATTGTGGAATCTGACAAAGAAGGAAATCACGGATTGGATGGATTCTAAGACATTAGCATTTGCACAAGAAGGGAGCACGAGATCGTGGTTGAGAACATAAAACTGGTTGGACCGATACCTATACACAGATATTCATGAAATATTCTTTGCAGAGCTTCCTATTGTGCTGCAAGAGTGGTTTTCAAGATTGGCGACTTGGTAGACAAGATATTAGAGAAGAGAAGAAGTCGAGTGGAGTGCTCAGTTGATCTGTGCGTTAACCAATGTCAGTAACCCCATATCTAGAGTTATTGATTTTTGGGTTGACAGTATTTTGCAAGGGTATATTACAGAGTTTGCAATTGAGACGATAACCTCATATAGTGAGGCTGAAAGAAATTTTTTCCAAGGACCCCGGAGAAGGTACTTATTATCTATAAGTAGATGGATAAAGATGCTCGTCTATGAGAAGGGCATTTTGTTGTTGAGCAGTTGAGTCGCATATCCGAGAGGAAGGATATGTCACAGACAACTTGTAAAGAAAATGGGAAATGGTGAGTTGAGATGTTCCCAGGAAGTACGAAACCTGAACTAGAAGCTAAATTCCTAAGTGGAAGGATATTTCAGTTAGGAAAAAGAAGAAAGACAATAGGAGGTAGACAGAACCCTAGTCTGTTTGAATAAAGTGAGTACGAAGTAGAGTCGCGGTTAGATGAAGGGTCTTGCGACAAAGAGGAAGACTATAGCCCAATATCTGAAGGAGCAGAAGAATCAGAGGAGTCTGTAGAGATGCCAAAGTCAGAATGTCGCTACACCACACCAAGAGCATCGCTATAGGTAAGGTATAGAGCCTCATCCCTTGAAATAACTGTTAATAGTGATAGTGTTAGTATTGTGACTAGCGCGCAAGGAATTCTTCCTTCATTAAATTGTTCATTGCACATCACCAACATCAACTCAATGGCTGGGCATGATATTAGATTACCTATATTCAATGGGAATGGAGTAGAAGATCCATAACAACATTGGTTCCTCTTCGAAGCTGTTTGGACAGTTCTCCAAGTTCATAATGCAGACATAAGGAAAGCGCAGATGATCATGACTCTGTGGGGTCATTCACTAGAATGGTTTATGAATTTTTTCATGGTACCGGTAGAAACCCACAAAATACCCTTGAATATATTCGACTCGTGATTATTTGTGAGTTTAGAAAACCTAAATCTGATTCATGGTGTATCACCGAGATCAAGGAGATAAAGCAATTACCGATGGAATCCGTATGGGATTTCGATCAGTGGTTTAAAACTTTGATGGCCAAATGTAGCTTCCAAATGTCGGATGTGTAGCATAAAGAGTGGTTTATTGTTGCACTATTACCACACATCCGAGCCCCTTTGATGCAACATAAAATTGTGTTGCAGATGGAAGCGATAGAAATAGAGATGAAGCTAGAATCCTCATCGATTGGAGATGGTGGCACAGGAATGATGCAGATTCAATCGCAGTTGGATAATCTAATGGTATAGCTTCAGGACATCAAGAAGGGAAAAGAATACCAAGAGGACTTGTGGTGCACAAGATGTCGAAGGGATGGACACACCAAGAATAATTGTTTGTCATACATGAACTATATCTCGTTGGGTTCACCTAACCCACTGAGTACTCAAGGACTACCCTGGTGCCAAATATGTCAGACTAGAGGGAATCGTGATGAGGATTGTCTATAATTGCATAATATTGTAAGTACCCAACCAGCCTTTTCTGTAAATTATGTAAGTGAGTAGGACACGATGAGAACGATTGCATAGCATATCATCTCTTGAAGGAGAAGACAGTAGACACCTATTTAATGAATAACGAAGGAAAAGTTCAGGATGAACAAGCGTAAGTGCACTACCATCCTGCGCATTTCCCACAAAATCAGTATCAAAATCAGTATCAGCCTCAATACCCATCGAATCAGTATCCACCGCAGCAACCACACTCTCAGGGTAGGGGGGTGGAAATTTAAGAGGTAGAGGAGGAGGAGGAGGAGTAGGAGTATTTGGCAAAGGAAGAGGTCAAGTTGTATGTTATAATTGTGGGCAGCTAGAACATTATGCTACATATTTCATGTAGCCTGCAAAGACATGTTCACATTGCAAAGTGCAAGACCATAACATGGAACAATGTCCCTAGTTGATTGCAAAGTGGCAAGCTCGGGCCGCTGGAGTTCCTAACCTCGCACAGAATCCAAATTTAAATTCTAACCTAAATGTTCAAATGATCGTTGTTGAACCAAGAGAACCAAGTGTCGTTGTCGTAACATGAGGAGGTGCTACAACTAGAGCTAATCAAAACATACTACAGGAAAAGCCGCAAGTGCGACCCGCAACGCAAAAGAAAGTACCATTCAACATTCAAAAACATAAGCAAGTATTTATGGATGTGCGACTGTATTTTGTAGATATAGAATAGTCGTTGACCTCTGCCAAAGTCAAGGATATGCTTGAACGTTTCCAACAGATATTTCGAAAGCGGGCTCCAAACAAGGCTAGTAGGCTCAAGTCATTTATGTTAATTTTCTTAGCGCTGATCCATGATAAAGATGTTGTCGTAGAATTAAAAGCAATTATATAAGAAACCCCAACAGAGTCACAACCCAAGAAAAGAGTTAACCATTTTCAAAAGAAATTCAAAACTGGGCATGAGTTGAGAATGACTGCGCAGATAGGAGACTACGACATGGATTACATTATCCTAGATTTGGGGTCGAACGTCAATATTTTGACATGAAAAACTTGGGAGAGCATGGGAAAGTCACGCCTGGAATGGTCCCCTGTCTATTTGAGGCTTGCAAATCAGGAAAAGGTCATACCGATTAGTAGGGTAATTCAAGTCCACGTCGACATTGAGGGGCTGAACACATTTTCAAACTTTGAAGTTATCAATGTTGTCGACGACATGAACCCATATCCCGCACTTATGGGGATAGATTGGGTGATAGATAATCAGACGATCATAAATTTTAAGAAAATAATCCTCTCATTCAAGGATGCTAATATGAGGGTAGTGTCTCCCATTGATCCACTGGAAGGACAGAGATATGTCGAACTAGTCTATAACAAAGGACAGTATGATTACCTACACCATATCTATAATATCAGTGCCTTAAAATATGACTATGTCAATCCTATGGCAGATGGGAACCTAAGCTGGAGGAGTACTAGCTCATGCACATCAGATTCGGGAGAGGCGTTGTAGAATTGGAAAAACAAACTGCATGAGGTCTCTATGAGAATATGCACCAGAGTTACAAGGTCTGTGCGACAGGTGGAGAATCAGTCGAGGGAGTTACCCACTATAGAAGAGTGGAACCTGATACCACCCTATGTTCGACCAAGGAGACCATAGGTGCTTGAAGTGAAGCTCCTGACGAAAGTGCACTCCTCCTTGGTTGCACGCCAGATCCCTGCTGGAATGTCGTTGTTAATGAACATCATCCCGAAGATGGTGAAACTAAAATTTGAAGATAATGATACAAGGAAATAGGTTTACCTCGAAAGAAACATGTGCATGGTCACTCTTCCAACTGAGCCCCTGGTCCACAGCTTGTAGTCCCAATGGAGTGGTCCTGAGGTATAGAAAGTGTGGGCCTAATTAATTTGTTGCTCATGTCGTGCTTTGGCTGAAGTAAACAAGTGAGAACATATGTGCGACAACTCTTGGTCTGCTTCCATGGAGGCTATTTATGGCTCGATAGACCATATTCTATCGATGTTGAGCTCATTTCATCGATAACGGGTGTCTCACGTCAAGGACACAACCCTACACCATATCTACATGACAACAGGGATATGATGAAGATGAAGGAAAAGTATGAACTCCAACGCACAAATAGAGGATTCCTCATTTCCTCTATAACTGATAATACATTTAGGTTCACCGCGAATATTTTATCTTGCAAGCTACTGTGCAAGATGCATCCCACTGAGTGCACTGTCGGGACAGTGGAACTAGCGAAACAGTTCACAGCAGGATTGATGCTTAATTGGTCACAGTATTTACTGAATGAGCTGTTGGAAGATACAAAGAAAGCGCGGGAAGAAAGTAAGACCAAATTCCACTACTCATGGTTGTTAATTTTGATTTCTTTTGTAGTTTGGTAAGACCCACCGGAATACCAGCAACTGGATGTCCTAGTATTCTGTAGCGGCACAAAATATCAGAACCTGTGGGAAGACAAAGAAGACAAGATCCAATAGAAGGACAATAACATAGAGTTCCTTCTACACGTGGAGGCATTAAGAGATGCCATGCGACACCAACACATATTGGAAGCTGCGATAGTCCAAATGTATGCACCTTTTATAAACTTCCAGGCTGGTGTCTGAAATACCATCCTGTAGCTGCAGTAGGACCCAAAGAAACAAGCACAGATGAATCCTTTCATAATTAAGGACCGGGATGTTGAAGCAGTCATCTAGGACTAGCTTAAGGAATGGTGCGTACCAGTCAACGAAGAGATGGACCGAGGGAATAAACAAGAAAATTACCAAGGTAATGGCTAAGATAATGAACAAGGTAATGATGGGGGCGACGTGCAAGGAAACCAATTGTTGAGTTCGGATGATGATGACAGTGATCAGGGCTTTGATTAGGATGATTCAAAAGACATGCCCACTGATGACGATGTGTAGACTCAGAAGAAGGCCTAGGAAGAGACACGGGACAAAGAGAGGCCTTAGCCGCAGAACAAGAAGTGCAAAGCTGATAAAACAGTTAATACAGTCACCTTAGGTGAGGAAGACATGAGCCTGCTTCCAGACGTAGTCGCAAAAGTGGTGAAGACAAAATTTAAAGGTATAGGTAAACAACATATGAAATTAACCAACAAAATCATCGATGATGTCAATAAGCTCACTGAGGCTATTAATGAGGTAAAAATCACAGTCAAAGTTGAGACGTACGGCATTGATCTTGGTGATACATTAGCCACACCACTGATGTTGTCACCACTCAAGTTATAATTCCAAGCGCAAGAAGTGGAAACAGGAACGATGGAGTTCGATGATGTTATCCAGGCAATGGGGACACTATCACTAGAATTTTCCAAACTACCATTGGCTGAAGTATATGTTTTCCGGCATGCATATGTGACGGAAATAAGAATCTGATAAAATGATCTTGCATATCATGCTCAAAAACAAACAAGGAAGGATAAAGAGTGCAAGGCCCTCCTTTGGCAGAAGGGGCAAGATATTAGAATGCAAGAATAAATTAGTCTTGCATTGGCTGAAGTTATAACCATCATAGCCGCAGATTTCCCCGAAGAAGAAGAAGAAGATGCAGTCGCCAAATCGCACGGTTATCTAGGCTTGCAGTAGACCTAAGGAAATAGGTCAAAGAGCTTAAAGCGCAGCAACAAACAGGTACACTTCCTAAGGTGATCGAAGAACACAAGAAAATAGCATCTAAGGCTATTGAGTGAATTAACAAGAAGAAAACTATGCAAGGAAGCAATCGACACAGTATCTGAGGCGTGGTAATTGCTCCTAGAAGATGAATTTGTGGAGAAAATCAAGGATGATGCACGCCAAAATGACTTAAAGATAACCACTTTTAAGGAATACATGAAGAAGATATCAATCAAAGAGAATATTGCAAAGGTAGCCGACTTGAAGAAACTGCAACAGCAAGTCAAAACTCTTCGCGACAAAGCATAGAAAAGAAATGACTAAGTTACAGTGCACTGGTCAAAAGAATGATGATTTACAGGGATCCTTCAGCCTGTACAATAGAAGCTCCATCTTATAACATAGTCACTAGAAGAAGAACAGTTCGAACATATCAGTTTCGGTCATGTCAAAAAATTGGAGAAGCAAGCAGAGGAAGTAGGGCAAGAGGTTTCCCAAGTAGAAGGCATTCTGAAAGAATTTCAAGACAAGGTTGGTCCCATGGCGCAGCCAGCACCAGAACGATAAACCTTCTTATTTTCTTGGGACGAGCCACATGTGAGTGCTAGGGGCCTTTTGGGCCAAGAAAGAGCACAAGGAAGAAACAGAAGTGCAAGCGCAAGGTAGGAAAAGGAAGCACGCAATAAGAAGGAAGAGGTAAAGGAAGGAAAGAAAGCACAGAAGAGAGAAAGTTGCAATTAGGAACAATGCAACATAGGAAAAGAGAATATGCAGGCAAGTAGAAGAGTAAAGGCTGGAAAGTGACAAGTCAGGAAGACTGTAGGTGCTCGAGTCGGTGGAAAATTGAAGGATGATTTTGCAGCTAGTTATGGCCTGTGATAAATGTAATAAAGGACGATTTTGCGGCTAGTTATGGCTTGTGATAAATGTAATGAAGTACGATTTTGCGGCTAAGTATGGCCTATAATAAATGTAATGAAAGATGTTTTTGTGGCTATTTATGACTGTAATAAATGAGTTGTAAATTCAATCGAACCTACGTAGTCTTGTAGAATCTATAAATAGGAGAATCGCGTTATGTATAAGGGTTTGGTTTGTTCAGTTGGTTCGGTAATAGTTAGAAGAGAAGAGAAGGAATCAGAGAGAAGTCTGATAGTAGTAGAAGGATGTTGAGCCGTGGATCTGCAGCTATGTACGTAAACCGGTTTTGTAAGAGTCATTATGCAGCTGAGTGTGCAAAAAGTAGAGTAGAAGAGTCAATCCAGGATGTGTGTGGATCAGTGGGAGTAGAAGAAAGCATAATAAAATAGAGAGCATGAGAGAAAGAAAGAGTTTGAGCTATAAATACATATCTACAAATAGTTTGCAGTCAAGTCGCAAACTACAAGGTGCCATATATTTCTCATGCCAGATGCAGAGCACCTTGGTGGTTTTTCCTGGTTGGGTTTCCACATTACATCTTGTGTCGAATGAATGTGCTTGTTGAATGTTGAATGTTTGGTTATATTGCATTATTTATTATTGTTTAAATGAATGTCGCAATATTTATCAAATCGATGAAATGAATGAATGAATAAAGCATTGTCGAAGTATTTTGTATTATTTCATGTTCAAATACTGTTAAGTTGTAATACAGTTGTGCCACTTTCATTTACTATTAAGGAATCAGCTGCATCACATAGTTGCAATAGTTTTTAAGTTGTCGAGGACAAGGTTGTGTCACACGCCAGTTATGGTGCATTGTTGCGCCACTGTCGAGTTAGTGAAATACTCCATCCTTCCGACTCTGTTGAGCACCTTGGTTGCGGGCCAGGGGACTGTAATCCCTCATCAACTATGGAAACATGGTTCTGGTAGTTACATATTAAGATATCTCAGGTGAGACTGCGCCTACCTCGCGGGTTTTTTCGACTGAGCTTTCTCTATTGGGCCAATGTCTTTAAATGTTTTGTTGGTCTTGTGGGTTTGTTGAACCTGGATCATTAGAGTGAAGAAAAGTATCCAATGGGGATTTTTGTAGCTTAAGGATGTTGATACATGATCAGGTGCTAATAGTGCCACAGGTTGTGGTAATGTAACAGATTTCCAAGTCAAGCAATTTTTCGAATTGATGACATACATTCAAAGAAATTGCTTATACTACTCGGATGTCTACGAGGAAAGGAGAAAAAATTATAGAAATTTTTAATAATCAGTTTACATGGCCTTTTTAAACTGCAGTATGAAGCTGCAAATATACCAATTAGAAACTTTGTATATGTAATATGCTTGAAGAGATTCCTTATGGAATATTCATAATCAATTTCCCTCTAAAGTGTTCCTTTTTTTTAAATGGTATTTTGGAAAACATTCATTTGTCATAAACATAAACTTTTTAAACTTTCAATGGGAATGAATAGCTTGGGACTAGAATGGGTGGGAGTTTGATTTGCATATGTTAACTATTAAAAATAGTCTAGTTTTATATTTTGAATGCTTCTTCTTTATACCATGTTAAAACACTATTATGGTACTTGAAGAACTTGCTCCCTTTAATATGGTTAGTGGTTATAGTTAAGTAACTAGGGTGCATGGGTGTGTGTGTGGATGCATCAGTTTTGTAATATGGGTGGAGGGGGTGGGGCGGGGTGCATGTGGGAAGAGCAGGTGCACACATCCTAAGTACAATTTATTAGAGCATATGTTATTATCTTGTTTCTGCATATGATGACTTCTAGGTCTGTAATGTCTTCAAAATGTTTCAATTATTCTTATAATATATATTCAGTAAAATAAATAAATGAAAGCATGCACTTAAGTGTACATATATATGTAGGGATATGATTTAGTCTCTGGTAGATATATATATAGCGAGAGAGGTATTTTCTTTATTGGTTATATATAGCAGCACTTCTATTTTACTCTACATAAAAAATGGATGAAAATATTGGTGTTATTAGTGTTGTATTCTGTTTTTTTTATGTTGATATTATCTATCTCTTTCCAACACATCCCATGTTGCATCATATGGCCAGTATTTTGTTGGATGTGAAAATTAGTGATTTTGTTTTTGCTATTTCTACAAGATCTCTTTGATAATAGCACTATTTGAGTTTGGGTGGGAAAGGAGTAACATTATAAACTACATAACTATCCGCTAAAATGTTTGTTTTCCTTGTAGATTAAATGAGCAATATGGAATAAATTCTAGAGCAATGACCAACTCTTGGAAGTTTGAACATAAAAAAAAATGGTTTTGAAGCTAAATATTCTATGGTTAGTGGAAGAAGATAATGATGTTTCTTTAGAGGAGGTTCTAATTGGTGAAAAGAATTTAGAAATTTTATCTTCAAGCAAAAAGGGGAAAAGGAACAAAATAAATGGTTTCATAGAGACTGACAAATTCTTGAATTTAGCAAAAAAGAGTATTGCATTATGCTTGTGCATTTGATTCTGTGAAATTTATGTGTCCTTTTGTTAATTCTGGAAAATTTACCCCTATGTATGTTGATGTTGTTGATGAGGTGGATCAATGCTCATGCCTAGATTTTTCAAGTTTTTATCATTTCCATAAGTGTATATATCTTCTTCTGAAAATGTGTCAAATTCTTCTCTCTTAAACCAACATTCAATTATGCCTCTAGAGGAAGCTTTATTAAGTCCAATCCTTGATGTGGATTGGGATTGGTCTACTGATGCATCTAGAATTGTAAAAAGAATTGGGGAAAAGGATATAAAATTCCTTAAACAGATTGGGATCAAGTGCAATTGCAAATATATTATTGCTACTCTAACATTTAAACTTGCCAAAGGTCTAGCATTAGTTCCATTAGTTTCCCATTTACATGTTAGGAGGTCTATCATAAATGTTGTGATTAAACATTCAGAATTTGTTTTACAATCTAGAGAAACAATAGATGATTATATGTTAGGAAGAGTACTAGACTATTCACCTCCTATGAGTTTGGATGAAAACTATCAAAGGTTTTAAATGTAAAACAATTAATTTAGAGGAAAATGGTGTGTCGGAAATGATAAAATATAGAAACATTTTGGGTGCCTAGTATGGTGATAATCCTAAAAAAAGCAGGAAAGATATTGCTAAGTGGGAAGAAATAAATTCAAAATATTGTACAAATTCAAGTCAAACAAATATCGCTTGAAAGAAAGGTAGTCTAGCAAGGTACTATGATAAGGTATGTGATAAAGGCAAGGGTAGTCATTATTCACAAAAAACTGTAGAATTACAAGAAAAATATTAGAATATATTCTCTAGTTTGTCCAGAGCTGAAATGCTCATTCAAAAATTTATTTTCCTCCTTTGGTTTGAATTCTACTGGAAAATGATGATGCACTTCTAAATGTTTTCTTAGCATATTCTACTCTAGTGAATGACACGGATCAAGATGTAAATACATCTCTTCATTGGGATTTGAAACACGCCACTCCTCTCAATGGATGCAGTGTAAATTGTTTGGTTGTGGAAATACATTTAGATATTGGTGCTACTATAACATCTAGAAACAATATAGGATTAATGCATGTTCTCATAGTTGCATGTCATGGCCACTTTGAAGCACTCTTATTAATCATAAAGAAACATGGGGGAAGTATAAGCATACTAACGAGAACAAGAGAGACCCCACTACATTATGCTATCAATAATAACCATCTTATATGTTCAGCTCTCTTCCTCAAATATAAAGCCAATAGAGATGAAAAAATTTTAATAAATTAAAAGCTTTTTCATCTTGTATGTTCATATCAAAATGAGTGCTTTGTTGAGTCTAGATGATAAAGAATCCTTTCATAAATCATGTGATAATATTATATCTTCGAAAAGTTGCATTATGTCCACCATTAGGAAATATTTATCATGGTCCAAGTATTCACACCCCCATAAATCATATGGAGTTGATTCATTATTTCCAAGTAATTTGTCTACTTTCAAACATTCATATTATTTGCAACCTATTACCAAATATCCTCCAATGGCTATATGTTTCTCACAAAACATTGCAAAGGTTCCAGAGAAGTTCTAGGTAAAGAATTCTCATAAATATTTGATTCTGATGCATGGGAATCTAAGCAGGACACAAAAATACTTCTTGGAAAATGGTCCAAACAAAACCAAGCAAGCATTCAAGTAGTTGAGATTCAGCTTCAAATGCCAAGGATATACTTGTTACTAAGCCAATTACTCTACCCCCATATAAATCTGTTCTGTGACATTTTTATGGGACTAACAAGAAGTGTGAGTGTGAAACTAACTCTCACTTTGATAACAACTTCACCAAGTCTTATATCAGATGCAAGAATTGGAACTCAACCTTCAACCACATGAGTCTCTAGGATCTTATTCCAGTGAGGAGTTAGTTGATATGAATTATCAATTGTGTATTTTTTTGAGGTTTTCCACCCTATGTCAATGGTAGGGGGCTTCAAAAGTTCATGGAAGGAGAATTTGGGAAAGTTATTGATTCTACTATGATTTATGGGAAGAATGAATATGGCGTCACTTTGTTCTTCCTTCACAAAATGTCAGATGAGGAAAATTTTAATAGATAGGTTATTTTGAACTAGGAAACCAAAGGGATTTCCTTGAACTTGTATTGGGGTTTTGGGACCAATTATATTTTCCTTTTATTTAACTTTAAGGAGGTTTCCCAAAATGTTCTTTAGTATGGCACCTAGAAAATTATGGGATTACTAGCTTACGTGCAATCTTGGAGGTCTAACTTTAATCTTGAGGACAGACCTCAAGCACACTACCCACAATGGATTTTGTTTCCTCCACATGAATCTTCTAACATTTGTGGATTCCTTCACTCAAAATTTTTATAAAGTATTGATGGCAATTGTATTTCCTTCAAATTCAACCTGCATGTTTGTGTGCGGGGATCTTAAGCTAAAGTTACTCTTATTTATTTCAATGTTCTGCACAAATGGGATTCATCAACAAAAGTTTGTTATCTAAATCTTCCCAATGCATGCCAAAGTTAGGACCACCTCATACAAGATTGGCCTCTCCAAAATACCGAATCGTATCCTATAGAGAAACATGCTCCAAACGCAATCTAAGGTATAGTTTCATTGTCTAGTTCCATTCAACATTCTATTCCAAAACATCTTCCTAATCAAGAGAGGCCTCCAAAGAGACCTTTCCAATATTCTTTAAGTTCAGTAGTCACAAAAAACCTCCTTCTGAATCTTCCATAATTTTTTGTGCCCTCGAACTGAAGCTCTTGGGCCTGTGGATACAAAAGATGGATGAAATATGTATTTAACCCTTGAATATTTATCCAGGTAAACTCATTCATATAGCGTACTTGGATTCCAAATCTACAAAATCATAAAAATAAAATAGTGGAATAGAACTTAGAAAATAACAACCTAACAAGCTACATTGACAGTAAGGAACTACTAGATGGAAAGTTCCTATCCAAACAAATCAGATGCTCAAAGTTTTTAGAATGTAATTGTACAAAATTGTATTCTAGAATATTTTTCATAAATGGATATTAAGCATAACTACTGACAACTACATGGAGATACAATTTTTGTATGGTTATGAATGCATTGTAATTTGACAAGGACTTACCAAGTATGTGATGATTATGTAGGGAATTTAGCCAATGTTTATTATGAACATGGTCCATTAGACTTGGAAATAGCACAATACAAACAACCTATCATCATGGACTCAACTTTTTTGGAGGAATACAATAAGTTGGTGAGTTCATGTTGCTCGAATGCATTTGAAGCAATTTTTTAATTTACCATCTCAAGATTATATTGGTTTACGAATTGACTACGAATAGGTGTTATGCCTCACAATTCTAGTTTTCAATTCGTGAGTGCATTGACTTACCTAGATTTTTCCCTAATACCATTTAAAGGTTCACAGATTTTATGAATTAACTACAAATAAGTGATACAATTGGAAATATCGGTTTGCAGTTTATGACTACTTCGACTGTAGTGTGTGATTAAAAGAAATTATGAGCATTTTTTTCCATTTTTTGTTTCTTTACATTTTTTTACCTTAAAAATTGTAAATATTCTACTACGGTGATCTTCTTATGTATCATACTCTTCCTTCTCATTATGAACTTCTAAAACAACACATGTATTAAGACATTCCTTGTTAGGATTATTAATTAATCCTTCCTTTGACCACTTAGTCTATTTTTTCTTTTCCTAGCTTAAGAGGTCATTACCACTTCATTATTGCATGGGGGGCACACCTAGGAGCCACCTACCACTCATTGCATCTGTTTGCATGAGTTTTGTTGTCAGGAATATTGCACCTTCTGTAGACAGAAGTTGTTCCTCTGGTCTTAATGGTTCTAATCCAAAACAAATGAGTGAACGACAAAGGATGAAGACCTTCCCTGAATGTTGTAAACACCTAGAATAATGCTTTGATGACGAACCTGTGTAATTGCAGAACATGTCAAACAAACAAGAACATCAAATCTACTAGAAAATTATTTACACATCCATACTAGTGACTAAGGAATCCAGTAACATATACATGCGAGATCAATACAACAGATATGTGGGACGAAAATCAGCTTTGCATTAAGAAATGAATGAAGAAGCTTACAACCATTGCCTTAGTGTCGAAAAACTCCTCCACAAGACAAACACCTCATCCCTGATAGCTCCAACTTGCTCTCTTGTGCTCTCCAATGGATTGGGCTAGATAGTCAATTCAACAACATAACATTACCATTCAGTTCTCCTCCTCAACTATGGGACATGAGCTTGTATTTATAGGGCTCAATGGATAGGGATAGTTGAGAGAATTGTGGATGAGGTGGCTATAATATTCTACAAAGAGGGATCTCGACTCTAACCAACCCAGATTGATAGGGATAAGGGAGGACACGAGGCTCAAGTTCTAGAAGCCTCGAGAATCCTATTTTTTCCATTTTTACCAAGGGTACCGCTTTTACACCTTTATGACAGAGCAGTGAAGGGTAAGAACCACTCCAAGAACACAGCATATACATGGTGGCACCACTTTTCTATAACAGGACTCAGGTGGTTCTGAACAAGGTACCGCTCATCATCTAAAGGGAAAGTGCGGTGCTAGGGTTTTTTATGTAGAATTAACATCCAAAGCAAGTTTCCACTCCAAGTTTGGGATTCAAGGAAAACATAGGGTGTTAAGGATCTCATCACATGTTGGTGACAAGATTTAGGTATAACAAAATGCCCCCCAAAGCATGAGGCTTAGAGGGATACGATAAGCGAGAGCTTTGAGGAACAAGTTGTCACTTCGAGGTAAGAGTCATCTTGATCGGAGAGTGTCGACAAGTAAGAATCTGCAATACATCAATACTTTTGACTCAGACAAATGTAACTAACTCATGGCTACAGACCAATACAAGGCATATCCATGAGAGGAATAAACAACCATGGCTACTAGAATACAGCGTAGATCCATGTGATAGAGGACTCAAACTTGGACATAGCTACCAAACATACAACGTAGATCTATGTCATACAGACACAAATTTGAGCATAGCCATGACCATACAAATGTGGATCCATGCTTGATATACAAAAATCCATCGCAACCTGGAGAAAGCAATGAGTGCTAAACAAGTACCCAAGGTCTTCATCTCGTTTTCCACAAAGTACAATTCTATCCATGTGATTACAATGTTTTGAAGTTGAACATGGTAGAAACCACTTGATTACTGACCAATGATGTGAACCGTTAACAAGTGCGAGGGAAATCACCATTGATGTCAATGATTCCCAAGGTACCCTAGTACAATCTACTGAGTGTGAATAGATGTCTTGATGTCAAACACTCAGTTGATTCTATCGATCAAAGGTCAATGATGTGAACCTATGTCAAGAGCAAGAGAATCTGTCATTGAGGCATATAGATCTCAAGGTACTAAATTTGTTTCTAAGAATATTTCCCGAATGATGAGATAATGTCGACAGGAATAGTCTCGTCAAAGGAGGGCCATGACAAATCCCACATCGATGACATGAAACTCGAAACAAAGTTCTGGAATGATGTGAATGAGGTAACCATAAGACTGACTCAAAATTACTGATACAAAGGCTTTTTTTACTGCAAAGGTAAACTTCTTTCTACCTTTGAACATCGGGTGGCACGAAAAAAGACTTGGCAGCATGACTAGACTAGACAGACACACAGTTCGACAGTGGACAATGCATTCTTTTGAAAGACTCAAAGGAGTGACATGACTCATGAAAGTGGATCACCTTAGAAATCAGTTGAATACGCAATTGACTGAAATGATATGCATACAAGTTCCACATTCAAAGGTAACGACAAACTGCCATTTATTTGCAAAATTATTCCTTTCCCTTAATTTCCCCATCATGGTTGATGAGTGCCTCTTTTCATTTTTATCAGTTCAAAGAGCGTAACAAACACTCGTTGTAGCTCATATGAAGACAAGTCCAAACTCATATGTTTTACGAACCTGAGAGAGGAGAGGTTCGTTCCCAAAAGAGGGTCTCTCACTGTTTAATTTAACGAGTCCAATGAAAGTTAACTCGGTGTATTTCATGTTTAGAGAGTTTGAACAAACTAAAGAAAACTCCAAAGGGTCCTTTTTCGTATGATTTAGTCCCTAAGGCCCGAAAAAGTATAAAATAATACCTTAGAGAATTCTTCCAGTCATGATTGGCTAGAGTGTTCCTTTTTCATAAATATTCTATCCAAAGCGAAAAAGAGATAACCTACCGTCGAAGAGACGACTCTTCAAATACTTTTACGAGTATGAAGAAGACAAGTACTCGACTATCTTTTCACATTTTAAGAGTCCAAAAAGAACTTAAAGAGGACTCTATTATCCTTTTTCATGTTTGAATCCAGAGCACGAAAAAGTAATAAACTAAGCTCAAACCAATTTTCATGTTTTACCAAGAGCACAAAAAATGAAAAGTAAGCTCAACACCATCTTAATGCTTTTAATGAGCTTGAAGATCAGTTGAAAGAATGCTCGAAGATTGGTTTCAATTTTACGCAAGCTCGAAACCAATTGGTAAACTATTCTTGAAAAATCCCATTAACATGATATACGAGGATTGGAATCTTTCCGCCAGCATGATTTCTAGCGAAGCTTACCCCTAACATGATTTCTAGGGGCTCGACATGCCCCCCAAGCTTCGTTTTGTCTGACGATTCTTCTTCCTTAACCAACCTAAAAACTTGGTTTATACTAATGAGAAAATGTTCGCCGGGGGGGTAGGAAGAATGAGAATCAAGCAGGTGAAAAGAAGGTTCAAGTTCTAACACTAAAGGGAAGACTCGACTCAAGGGAAGGGGATCTATTTCATTTTTACACAAGCTTGAAATAGAAGGTAACTTTGCTTGGAACATGGTTTCATTTTTATGCAAGCTTGAAACCAAAAGGTAAACTATGCTTAAGGAAACCTACTTCATTTTTTAACGAGCTTGAAATAGAAAATGAACTATGCTCAGGAATGGTTTCATTTTTATGCAAGCTTGAAACCAAAAGGTAAACTATGCTCAAGGAGATCCATTTCATTTTTTAACGAGCTTGACATAGAATGGGAACTTTGCTCATAGGCATCTGTTTCATTTTTTAACGAGCTTGACACAGAATGGGAGCTTTGATCAAGAATGGTTTCATTTTTATGCAAGATTGAAACCAAAAGGTAAACTATGCTTGAGGATATCCATTTCATTTTTTAATGAGCTTGAAATAGAATGAGAACTTTTCCCATAGGCATCTATTTCATTTTTGAACGAGCTTGACACGAAATGGGAACTTTTCTCAAAGGCATATGTTTCATTTTTTAACGAGCTTGACACAGAATGGGAACTTTTCTCAATGACCTGCTCTTACCCAACATGATATCCATAGTTTGGTAGGTTTCCCCCATTTCATAAAAATATAATGGCTTAGCTCCATTATGATGTCCATACACTAGAGCCATGCCCCCCATTTTACCTATGATGGGAAGAAGCTAACTAGAAGAAGGGGAAGGAACCACAAGAACATGTGGAACATTCAAGGCAGTCTGATTACTAGGAGTGATGCGATGGTCAGGTGTAACAAAAGAACGCTGATCAATGGTCATAATATTCCCATCATGGGGAAAATGCATAACTCTAAAGAGTGTGTACACAACAACCTTCATGGCATAAACATAATCACGTCCAAGGAGTAGATTAAAATCTAAAGGACCTTGGACCACCTTAACATTAATACAGATAGTTTTCCATCCTAATGTAATAGGCAAATAAGGAAGGGTCCATAAAGGTGCAATAGGTCTTCGATTAAAAGCCAATATATTATCAGGGGCTAGCACAAGCTGAGGAGAATGTAAATCGTGCCAATCAGTTGAGGATAGAATACTAACAAAAGCCCCTTCGTCAACAATAGTATGAAGTATCCGCCTAGTAGTAACATTCACAACTATCTAGAAAGGAACACTTGAATGAAGACGAGACTCTATTAGGTTACTCCAGTCAAAGGAAATAACCTCAGTACTTGGAGAGGGTTCTATAGAAAGAGACAAAATTTCCTCTTGTCGAGAACAATCAGAGCGAAGCATAAAAACCTCGGTAGGTTTTGGTTCATTCTCTATTGGAAGAGAAGAACAAGATGAATATTTGGTCAATGAAACTACTTCAGTATTAACACTCTCTAATGAAAGAGTGGGATCGGGTGGAAATGACATCGACTCGACCACTTCACTCTCCGAAGGAAGAGTGGGATCAATTATAGATGAAACGGAATTGATCACTTGGTCAACCAGCAGGGAATCGAGGGATAAATTACTATCACTTGTTGGAATCACCTGTTGATGATCAGTAATATTTTCCAACCAATGCCAAGCTTCATCCATGCTTGGACAAAGAAAAGTACAATGCATAGCCTTGCATATCAAACAAGGATACAAGACTTTACCCTTACGACCTTTTACCAATGGGTCACTGGTTGAGGGAGTATCGTCAACATGATGATCAAAGGTTGATGACATAGATGGTTTGGACCTTTTAGACCACTCTTCTTGTACATGGGAGAGACCGGGACACTCCTTAAGAAGGTGGTCCCCTTTGCAAAGCTTACAAGGGAACTTGGGTTTTCTAGGCGTTCTCTTAGAACAAGCACCATCAAGAGCAGATGGTTGTTGGATTTTCTCTTTCTTGTCCTTCTTCTTTTTACCCTTTCCTTTCTTCTTCTTCTTATCCATCTTACTACTAACCGTAGAGCTTTGTTCAAGCAAAGAAGAAGAAATAGATGAAGCCACTACCGTTGAAGAAGGAGAGGGATTAGGTTGAGGTCGATCATCTCCCAAAGGAGAGGTGACATTTGAGATATTATGTGTAACAGGAATTACCAGATTAAAAAGCCAGACCAGTAATCCTATAGTTAATCCAGGAATATTTAGAGTGGCAATAAAGGGAGGACCAATACCTTCACTTGGAGGGAATACAAAAGGTACACCTTGGAAAGGGACCTCTTGAGTGGTAGTCCCAGATTGGGATGCCATCTCTAAACTCTTTAAAAAAACCCTAACTACCATGCACAAGCAAGCACTACTCAAACTAAAAGCAACAAGAAAACATGTGAAAGGAGTGGATAAGAGTCAGGAATCTCACATGATTATCAAGACTTTACAAGCTTCGCCTGTAAAGCCAAGACAGCCAAAAGGTTAACTCAGTTGGTCTGAGGATTCCTAAAAGGGTCTCTTGATATACGCAAGGTACGTGGGAGCTCAAATCAATAGTAGTGTTTTCTAATGCACAACCTTTCACAAGGGGCCTTCCGATATACAATCAAGTACATGAAGTACCTTTCTATATACCTCAAGGGTGCGTGAAAGGCCGTTCGATATACCAATGGTACGTGGAAGAACCACGCGAGTCCCAGGTTGTAGTGCAGACAACGTAACGACAGATCCTATGTTTTACGATGCCCGAACACGTCACTAACTTATCACTCAAATTGCTAAAAGTTGTAACCTAGTACTATCGTTAATTTTATCTTGTGCATTTAGGTGGAACCATGGAGTTAAAAACTTGAAATTAAAGAAGATGCACACTGATCTATATGATAATGCAAGTTTTCCTCTTCAATGAAATTCTACATAAGAGAGGGAGAGAGATTTACTTTTCTTCCAAAATATGCACACCCAAATGCAAATGCAATTATATATTTCAAACAAAAAGTGAAATACCAATGCACCCCAAACAATCTTCCAAACAAATAAGAAAGAGATCTAGAGAAAATCAAACATAAATGAACCAAAAATGTTTCCTAATCTTTTCATGCTTGAAAAAGATGCATAAAAACTTAATGGAAAGATGATTTCACTAATGTTTCCAAACAAAACTAACTCTTATCCACGCAAAGCTGAAAACGGATATTTATTCTTAATGAAAGTAAGATCTAGAATTTCAAAAAACCATGCACAAAACAAGAAGAAAATCGTTCAACAATGCATGCGAATAAAGCAAAGGAGAGAGAAAACTAAAACTTCTCTTTGAAATAGATAAGGAAACGAAGAACCAATATTTCCTACCAAGCACTGAAAAAATCAGCATGCAAAAGGAAACAAGAATCACCCCAAGCAAAGAAAGACTCAAAACAACATGGATCACTCATGAATTCCAAGTCCAAAACAAACCAAAGCATACACAAGAAAATGAAATGTATATTTCCCAATTCTAACGACTAATATCCAAATAAAAGAGCAAGAGGTTTCAAGCAAAGAAAAGAACGCAAAATCCAATGCAAGAAACATAAATTCTCTTTGAATGTAGAAAGAATACAACAATTAAAGCGACAAAAATCAAAATACAAAGTCTGGAACAGGGCCTACCTGGAACCGCACTGGAGGGGTCTTGGACAGAGCAGTTCTGGATGAGCACAGCTTCTGGATCACTGGACTCAGGCGGTGGCACCGCTTATGGCTAACAGGGTTCAGGCTGTGGCACCACTTACTGCCTATAGCACATGTGTGATTCCCTGAATATATCCAAAACACAAGGAGAACGAGAACTCAAGTTAAAAATCTCTCAAATCAAGGTAAAGACTAATGAATTGACAATAAAATAGAGCATATAAAGTCAAAACAGTTCAGATCTAAATAGATCTGGAAGTTTCAAACCAAACTTCACTAAGTCAGATGGCAGATCTGATTGAAGAGAGTTACATGCTAGATCATGGATTCGAACAAGTGTTCAAGGACTGAGGAAGATCATATCAACTGAAATTTGCTTTGTTCCCCAGCAGAGTCGCCAGATTTGTTGTCAGGAATATTGCACCTTTTGCGGACAGAAGTTGTTCCTCTGGTCTGAATGGTTCAGATCCAGAACAAATGAGTGAACGACAAAGGATGAAGACCTTCCCTGAATTTTTTAAACACCTAGAATAATTCTTTGATGACAAACCTGTGTACCTGCAAAACATGTCAAACAAACAAGAACATCAAAGCTACTAGAACATTATTTACACATCCATACTAGTGACTAAGGAATCCAGTAACATATACATGCAAGATTAATACAAGAGATATGTGGGACGAAAATCAGCGTTGCATTAAGAAATGAATGAAGAAGCTTACAGCCATTGCCTTAGTGTTGACAAACTCCTCCACAAGACAAACACCTCATCCCCGATAGCTCCAACTTGCTCTCTTGTGCTCTCCAATGGATTCAGCTAGATAGTCAATTCAACAGCATAACATTACCATTCAGTTCTCCTCCTCAACTATGGGACATGAGCTTGTATTTATAGGGCTCAATGGATAGGGATAGTTGAGAGAATTGTGGGTGAGGTAGCTATAAGATCCTACCAAGAGGGATATCAACTCCAACCAACCCATATTGATAGGGATAAGGGAGGACACGAGGCTCAAGTTCTAGAAGCCTCGAGAATCCTCTTTTTTTTCCATTTTTACCAAGGGTATTGCTTTTACACCTTTATGACAAAGTGGTAAAGGGTAAGAACCACTCCAAGAACAAAGCATATACGCGATGGCACCGCTTTTCTATAAGAGGACTCAGGCGGTGCTAAACAAGGTACTGCTCATCAGCTAAAGGGAAAGTGCAGTGCTAGGGTTTTTTATGTAGAATTAACATCCATAGCAAGTTTCCACTCCAAGTTTGGGATTCGGGGCAAACATAGGGTGTTAAGGATCTCATCACATGTTGGTGACAGGATTTAGGTATAACAAGTTTAGGAGCTCCATGTACCAATCCCTATAATTTAGGAACCCACTATGAGTGCCAGCAATAATCTCCATTAGTTGAACCTAGTAGATATTCAGTTATGTTCAGTTATGTCCAGTTATGCTCTGATTCGCATCAATTAGTTCACTCTCAGTCACCCTCGCACTAGTTTGCATGATTCAAGGGAGGTTGGTCACATTAACTCACCTATCCTCATCGGTTAACTGATTGTAGACTAATTCAATGATCTGGAGTTGCATTAGTGATCTCTAATGGTGACTTTCCCACACTGAGTTAGCACCGAAGTCAGTTTTAGTTGGTTAATTGGAATCCTCCCAAAGGCATTCAAATTCTTCCTATCGTATGACTATTGAGTTACAGAGATATCGATGATTATTCATGTATTGTTATGCTGTCCATTTTTTCCTCTTCTGTATGCAATTTCTACCATGGATCTATTGATCAGTTTTCAATGAATAGTCTCTCTCTTCTGCAACCCTCATTCTCCATTGAATCATTCAATCCTGAGGATCCTATGCTTCATTAAAATTAACATTCCTTGCATTCTACTCTTTTAATTTTAGACATGGTTGATACTTAGAATAAAATCTTCTTTTCAACAATATCACTACTACATATTGCTCAAAATTCCCATGAAAGTTTGCCACAAAATAGTTAAAACCATTACTTTCATGGAAAAACAGTTTTTTGAAAATTTTGAAAATTTTCCCAACATTTGTCATTATTGCGAAAAACCTTCAATATTGTCGCTATAGCGACGAATGTTTTATATTGTTGCAATAGCGACGAAAGCCGAACCTTTGCTTTTTGTTTTTCTTTTTTTAACGGTCATTTTGAATTTTTGTTTTATTTGAAATTTGACCGTTGTGCATTTTTTATGAAACCGCGACCCTCCTTGATCTATAAATACATGTTCGTAAGTCATTTTTTCAGAATCATTTGCTAGAGTTGCAATGATCTTTCTATTGGTTTTTTCCTTTTGTGATTTGAAGAGTCTGGTACTAGTTTGACACATCGAATTTTTGTTCTCATTCATTTTCCAGGTTAGTTTGACTGTAATGCACTAGTCTTTTTTTTATTGCGCCCTTTATCATGTCAATGTGTTCAAACCTTTTAATCTCTAGTATAACGAACATGAACAATATTAGTGTGAGGAATTTATTACAAAGAATTTATATTAGTGTTGAAACCTTTTCTTCTCTTTTGTATAAAGAAATTTCTATTTTTAGTAAATCATTTAAGTTTGGTGTGAGGAATATATATAAAAACAATATATAGGGTTTGGAAGAAAATTATAATTTTAATCAATAATTATTTGACTACTTTTTAGATTTACTCCCTTAATTAACCTCAAACAAAATATTTTTGACTTCCACTATTTGACATAATGTTGAAAATTGATTTTTATTTTACTATTCCTTAAATGTGTCCATATGGATAGTATTGATATCCCAAATGTGTCAACCAAGGTCAATCACACTTGAAATTTTTTAGCGATGGAAAACCATCCTCATCATCAACCTAGATGAATGTCAAAATGTGACATATACATAGTGGACCATCACAACCAACTTAACCCATGCAATATTTTTCCATAAAACATAACCCTTGCACATTGGAATATGGGACATAATAATTGTACATTGAATGTACTATTTTGACATAATATGACATAAATTAACGTTTCAATGTGACATAACTATGTTCTTGACCTTCTTTATATCAAATTTGATAGAGGCTTGCAATCTCACAAAATTTTAGAATGTGAAATTTTTGGAGGACGCCATCTCCATATTAAAATGGTTGATAATTTTGAATTGAAACTCTTCACCGTAGTCTACCATTTTCAACCAATCACAAAAATGTTAGCATCTTTCACCATGCTCATCCATAGTCAACACAATCAACCATGGTCAATTCAACATAACCCTATAGTAATTAAATGTTACAATGAGACATCAACACTTAGGAACATCACAATCCAACACAACCCCAATTAGATATTTCACTTTCAACATAGCCCTTAATTATATCATGTTACAATGTGATTTATGTACTTAATCATGAACAAAACTATTTGATATAATTCAACCAATGTATGTCTTGATCTGATATAAAATACGATAATAATTGCTATCCAACATGAACATTGAGGAAGGTTATAATTCGACATAGTCATTTATGATTGTATAAATTTAACACCAACTAAACAAAGATAATATTGCAACATGAAATATCCATTTCAACCTATGGATTTCGCAACATAATGGGATATTTAAGTCTTCCTCTTTGTTTGACAAGGAATAAAAGTTCCCAACCATAGTCATCCCTTATCTATAAAATTCAATCATACTCTTGCATGGTTGAGCATGGTCAACCATAGTCAACATAGTCAATTTCCATTATGGTTGTTGTAACTATTGTCAATATAGTCAATATAGTTTAATGTTTTCAATAATGGATAACCATGGTAAACATAGTTAAATGCATTGGCCATTGTAATGTTTCATAACTATATCAAGATGTTGAAATCCACAATGCAATATGGGACATTAGCATTGTTGATTGTACTTATTTGACATAGGCCACCCTAAATTAACATCACTACGTGACATAGCTATGTTTGTTAACATAATCCAACCTAATTTGACATAGTACAACCTCATGTGTGCTAATTTGACTTAGTTAGTAGGTCTAAATTGACATAATTAGTACATGATTTGACATAATCCAATGTGTGTACTAATTTAACCTATGTACTAATTTGACATAATTTGACAAAATCCATTCTATGTACTAATTTGACATAATCATTGTTGAATTTACCAATTTGATGTATCTGACCCAAATAAATGTCACTATGTGGCATACCTAAGTTATTAGTTAATATTGTGGTGAGTAATTATAAATAATTCACCACAATTAAGTATTGGTGTTTTTAATTAATTATAAACATTTATTATTAGATGTAATGCCTCGACGTAGTGTGTTAAGCCCCTAGACATATGCTGTGATTATTATTTGTGTTGTTATGTTGTACTAGGTGCAGGGACTATGGACTATGGGCATTATTATTATTATTTTGTTATTATTATTTGTATTTATTTTTAGACATACGTTATATATTGATTGACAAGTTTTTTTTGTTGTTATAAGCTATCAGAATGTCAAATAAATTTTCCTGGGACGAAAACAATAGGAGGTATGCTGAGGCTATAGCAGCATTAGAGGCAAAGGGTGATGGAAAGTGTTATTTCCCTTGAAATGATTGCAGATCTTTGTGAACTAGAAGAATTTTACGAACATCAGCTAAAAAACATTGTAAGGAGAAGGGGCATGTTGAAGGGGGGTATGAATATCATCCCTTGGTAAGGCGTTATTCATTACATATTGTACTTCTTGTAATAGTACTAATAGTGTATTCACAATTTTTTTTATCATTTTAAATATATCTGTTGTATATTATACACTAATGTTATTGCATTGTTTGTAA
This sequence comes from Pseudotsuga menziesii, assembly GCA_001517045.1. Classification (NCBI taxonomy): domain Eukaryota; kingdom Viridiplantae; phylum Streptophyta; class Pinopsida; order Pinales; family Pinaceae; genus Pseudotsuga; species Pseudotsuga menziesii. Next base: position 223,806 of record LPNX011198564.1, read on the forward strand.
ATATAAAGACAATGCCCCCAATATGTCGACCGCCAGAGAGCTATTTTCCACATAATAGTAGAAATACTACTTTACAAGACGACAAGCATGGAGATCATGCTATTGAAGATGGAGTTCTTAATGATCCTATGGACCAAGATGACATTATTGATACTAATGGTGAAGATATATTGCTGCAAGACACATTTGCTCCATTGGATGAGGACAACCTCCATGATTTTCATGATGTTCCTCTTCTGGAGAAGTCCCAAGAACGTCTTTATGAAGGCTCAACAACCAATATTCTATCTGTTATATTGTTGTTGGTGAACTTGAAGTTATGAATGGTTTATCAAACACTTGTTCCACATAGCTCCTAGGGTATGTAAAGTTGATTATTTTCCTCTATTTTTAGTGTTAATTAATTCGTAAATTATGTATATGAATTATTTATGATGTATATTGTTTAAATTTCACGTTTTGAGAATGTTGCATATTGTTAGGTGAATTTCTTTACCACCATCAAATAATTTACCACGCACAAGTCGAGAGGTATTCTTGATTATGAAAGAAATTGGAGTGGAGTATCAAACTATTGATGCATGCCCTAATTATCATATTATATATTATGGACAGTATGCATCAAAAAACAAATTCCCACGATGTGAAATTAGTAGATATCGAATTGATCAATTAACAAAAGAGGTCCCTCACAAAGTTCTTCGTTATATTCCCATAATTCCATGTTTCCAACAACTATTCAGGTGATAAAGTATAGCATATGGTTTATGGATTACCATGTGAAGAACATAAGTGAATATGGTGTTCTTCAAATTCCTACAGATGGTTCTGCATTGAAGAACATTGAAGAAAAATGGCCAATTTTTAAAGATGAACCTCGTAATGTTAGACTTTTATTGGCAGCTGATGGTTTCAATCCATTTGGTGAGCTTCATTCTACTTACTCAGTGTGGCCTATTTTTGTCATAAACAATAACCTACCTCCTTGGATGACCATTAAGAGAGAGCACACAATGTTGGAAATGATTATTCTAGGTATTTTTTTGAAAGTTGTAATTATAAATTTCATAAAGTTATTTTTTTAATTGTTGCATGAGAACACCTTTTATACGTTTGGACAGATAACTAAATAGCAATATTGTATGTTTATTGATCAATTAGGTAAGTACCAAGTTAAATATATGAATGTATATATTGAGCCTCTTATCGATGAGCTATTGAAGTTATGGGATAGAATCATTATGTATGACATCTCTAGACCAATAGGGCAGAAACAATTTCGATTCCATGGAATACTTGCATGGACAAATCATGACGCTCCCGGGTTAACACATTTTTGTGGTATGTAAATTTATGTTGCACGTCGTTAAAATTATATGTTTTTAAGGTTAAAAATATGCATTTTTTAAAATTAATAGTCTTTTGATGTAGCTATAACATTAATACATATATATCGCAGCTCTTCAAACAAAGGGAAAATTTGCATGTCCAATATGTGGTCCTAGGATAAAATCTCGTCATTCAAGAAGCATAGAAAAGTAGGTGTTCGATGAGTACAGGCACTTCCTCCATAAGAACCATAGGTACCGAACTATCGAAAAAACAAAATTCAATGGTAAATAAGAGAATGCAAAGAAACCACAAAGAATGACACCTCGCCTATGGAAGTTGGAATATAACTCAAGTTAGAGAAGAGACCAAGGATATGTTTAAGTTACAAATTCATTGAGGAATTGAACTTCGTAAACAAGAAAAATGGTCGTGGATCTAGAAAAGTGATTTTTTTGATATGATGTTACCTTGCTAATTTTGTATATTCATCTTAATTAGCATCTTGTTATTCAAAGGAGGGACTTGCTTTCGAAAACCCATATAATGGGAATTTTATTTTTTTGCATCTTCTCCATGGATGAAATACACCGACAAGTGAATATTTTTTTTCTATCCTTGATACTTCTCTACTTCTGGAAGATTGGAAATAGATTATGAAATAGCAACTTGCTTGTGTTTGTAATAAATGAGCTTGGGGATGGACAACTATTCAAGGATTCTACTTCACCCATAGCTTATCATCCCACGTGGAAAATGTCTAACTTCGACATGCATTTAAACTTAAAGTAGCCATGTTGGAGAGTTGCCTCATGTTATATCCTGTATATAACTTATGATTCAAATCACATGCTTTAGTTAGAGAAGTAGAGAAATGCCTTTGATGTGATATAAAGTTATTTGTTATTAAGGCACTAGTGTTACATTAAATATATGAATGTTGTTAGCAACATGTGGAGTTCCATGGTGCTTGTTATGCCTAAAGATTGCACATATTTATGCATTTTTTCTAGTCAAATGATTTAATCGTTAAATTATTAGATTGAAAAACATGATTAATTTCTCATTTTGGAGTTTATTTAAGGATAGTATGGTTGATCCTTCTTATGTGCATATTATAGAGAATTTAGAGATGTAAGCCATATAAGATATTTATTTTGAAATCTTCACAATGTAGTAAGAGCATTTTCACGTGACTCTATTCCAGGACATTTTGGTGGAAAATTAATAGAACTCATCCTAGAATAGGGATAAGATCTATAACTTTACTTCATGATATACTGAAAATTCAATGCTCAAATATTCTTGAACAAGGTAGTGGTTCACTTCCTATGTTGGGAATGACCAAAGACTTAAAGGGTGAGTTTAATGTATCACCTTGTATATGTAGTTATGTTGATGCTTGGAAAAATCATAGGTATTGACAGTAGGGATTCTCCCCAATAACTGTTCCCAATTATATTGTTTACTATTTGGTATGGGGAATCCATCCAGTTAGCGGCCTAGCTACCGTAGAATTAAAAGAATGTTTTAAATCCTTTTTACCATTTGCGAGCCGGTCCACCGTTTATGTATTTTATATATTAAGGGATGAAATGCAAGTGCCTATAATAAATGTAGGTGATTGCCAAAACAAGAACCTCCCAAGTCGTTAGCCACAAGTGACTTGCGCAGGGTCTTACCTCTCGCCTTACATGAATCAATTGTTCCTCAATCACCAAAGAAAAAAAAAAAAACTATTCTACCTATCCCCACGGGAGTAGAGATTAAAATTAGTATGAGTAATGTATTGTATTATTCCATGCGGAACCCTACATGTAGTTGTTCGAATTCTTCACTCATAAATACAGCAGGAAAATATAAACAAAGATAGCTCTATCATGAGAAAAAGTTCATTACTCATTCCACACACAATATTCTTAACAAAAAGTAAAATCATTCAAAAATTGCAGAAGTAATTAAACAAGTTAGAACGATCTCACAGTTGCATAGCAAGCTAAAACAGAATTAGGTCATCATTTAGAAGTCCACACAATCCATTTGGAAACTCGTACAGTCTTTCCTCCAGCAAAATTTGGTTCTCTTTATTCATAAAATAAGTAGTTCTCATACAAATAGCTTCAGCATGTATGCGCTAGAAAAAATCCCTTATGATCTCTACTCTACCCCTATTTATACCTTTACAAATGAATTTTAGGCTACCCCTGCCCTTTGGGTTTCTTTGACTCTTCGATTTACAAAATTTGTCCTCTAGTGTACCGCACTAGGAAAATAGAAATAAGATAAAGATAAAAATAATTTACATAAATTTGCCACATGGAGATAAAATAAAGTCCTAGGTGGGTCCAACTAGTTTCTTAATAAAAACGCCCCATGCACGAGCTTCTTCATTGATGATTTGATAGTCCATTGGTTCTAGTAATCGTGCAGGTACTTCATGCTTATCCAACTGAGATTATATCTCTTTCACCTTTGGTGAAGTATGCATCAACAACTCCTCGAAGAGATATTTATGAACTAAAACTTGCACAACCCAGATTTTGATTGCTTCTTCACCAATGTTTTCAATCTTTTGAATGTTTTGCTTGTCTGTCTGCAACTTGTCCTATAGATTCTTTAAATGTTGATCTTTTTCTGGAAATTCCTGAACCTGGGTTGTTGTTGAAGCTTGACATCTATTGTGTGTTGTGCACATTTTCTTGTATAATTCCTTACACTTGTCCACAGTCTTTTCAATTGTTGTGTTCAATCTCATTGTTTCCTTGCTGCTGAAATTCAGGAGTTCCAACTCCATCTTCAATCCTCATGTATTCTTTTGGGGCATGTTGTCAAGAAAAACTAAATTGGTTCCAATCCAAGATAGCTAAATCTGCACAAGCTCTTAGACCTCTGATAAAATTTTCCTAAACTCCAATCAGTCATTTTCTATCTCCTTCAATCTGGCCTCTATTTTCCTAATATTATATATTTCTTCCGCCAATTTTAACTTAACCTAGTTTATTTTCCTTTTCAACAAACATGCTTGATTTCATAATGGAGTATTATCGGGTTGTTTTTTGTTGTCTATCTTGAGTTGTTTCTCTAGTAGGTTCTTATGTGTCTCCAGTTCTTATGATCGCTTGTTGGTTGCAGGTTTTTGTGTTTCCAACTCTGACACCTTGCTTTCAAGATCTCTATTTTCTCCCTCGGGGATTGCAAATGACAATATTAATGCATCCTTGTCTGATTCCATAACTTGATATACCTTCTTGAGTCTCTCAAACTCTGAGAAAGTATCATCATGTTTTATTTTAAATTCTTGTCCCTCTCCTCTTTCTTTTCTCAAAGTATTTTTCATCTAGGACATTCTTTCTTTCTAATTTCCAACATCCTCTACCAGATTAATGACATTATCTGTGTTAGCTTGTGTTGTTGCTACGCTCGCCATTGTAAGGAGTTGAGGGTCTTCATTTGTCCCTTGCACGACTGCCTTCTTCGGCACCATGAATTATATAGGTTGATCACCTACTTTCAACCTATTCTACGACCTTACAATTATTTTCTTCTTCTGGTCAAAGAAAATTGTGTCTAAGTTAGCCATGGAATGCTTATGAGATGGGATGAAAGGTACCAATCCAATCTCTACCAAGGAAACTTGGCTTCCTATCATTGTGCTACCTGATGGGACAAAAGAATCAACGGGATTGTCATGGGAATGGTCATGCTCCAGATTCTCTCTGTCCTGGTCTTCCTGCTCTTTCCTTTTCAGTTCTTCAGCTACCTTTTCTGCCTCTTCTCTTATTCTGTCAGTTGATTGATTTTGCCTCCTTTCTTCTTCTTCCCTTTGCCTTTGGGATTCTTCTTCTTTCTACCTTTTTTCTTCTTCTTCTTTCTGCCTTTGTTCTTCTTCTTCCTTCTTCCTTTGTTCTTCTTCTTCCTTCTGCCTTTGTGCCTCCTCAACTATTAATTTCTCTCCTTCTTCAACTAACCTCCAGGCCTCCTCTTCCTTCTTCTTGGCAGCTTCTTCTTTCTGTTTCTGTTGTTCAAAGGTGCTACTACTACTGCCTTTGCCTCCTGTAGTTGTGATTTTCTTATTAAACCGTTTGTTCAAAGCGGTCATGTTACATGCGTTTCGGTATACCTTCTCATTCTTGTCAAAGTGATAGGAGTATTTGAAATGTACCCCAATAGATGCATAATATTTTGAAAATTTGTCCCAAGCATCGTTTCTACATAAACTTTTCTCCCCGAAATGGAAGTTTTCTAGCTCCCTTACAAAGTTGGGGGCACTCTTCACATTGGTAAATTTATAACTACCAATGAAAAATGGCAGTGGGGGATAGACACATTTATTCATATCAAATAGGAATTTCTTGAAACCATCAATGTACAACTTTCTTACCACATCCTTATGGATGACATAATGAGTGGCGTATCTTGGTAAGAGTGAAGGAGCTCGAGATCCTACTGTTGAGGCCTGGAAAATCGCAGGCGACAACAGCAAGGGATTCTCCCCAATAAATGTTCCCAACTAATCCATTACTGTTTGGTATGGGGAATCCGTCTAGTTTGCGGTCCGGCTACCGTAGGTCAAGTAACCAAAAAAAAGGGTTTTACCGGTTACAGCCCGGTCCACCGTGTATCTTTTTTAGTTTTTTAGTTTTAAGTATGAGATGCAAGTGCCTATCTAAGAATGCAGATTGATAGAGAATATGAGGAACGATCACAATGTGATGTGCAGGTTCTTACCTCTCATCTTAACTCTCTCGCATCTAAATCACACAAAGCAAGAAAACTAAAACTAACTTAACTAAATTGTCCCTAGGGAGCGAGAATATCATTTAATGAGTAATGTATTACTGTTCATGCATTAAGAAAAAACACAGGTAGTTGTTCATTATTTCAAAACACATAAACATGACTAGATATATGAACAACAAGATAGCTCATTGTTTATGAAAAGCATTCATTACTCATAGTGGAGATTCCATAAAATAAACTAGAGAGCATTCATACAAGAACATAGGTTCAACAAGTTAGAACGATCTCACAGTTAATGGACAACAGCTGAAAACGAAATAGTTCCCCTTCAAAAAAATCCATTGCACAGCATTTGAACATTCCACCAAAGCTTTCTCCAACAGGAAAAATTGTAATTATCTATTGCAAAAGGAAATAGTTCTTCTTACAACATGTTCTCACAAGTCTAACTGGGAAAAATTCATTTTCCTTATCAAACTCTCCTATACTTATACGAAAAGCAAAACTTTTGGGTTTCCCCAAATGACTCTTGGGCTTCCCCAACGTTTCAACTCCCAAAATTTGTCCTATAATGAGTGCTCATACATTTTACAATATATTACATTTAAAACAAAAACTAATAAAGCACTTCTAAGTAGAGGGCCCCGCTTGATCATTTAAGAACTTTTTCCACGCTTGGGCTTCTGCTACTATGCTCTCAAATTCTGAAGGTTCAAGAAAATGAATGTTGATCTCATATTTAGCAGACTAATTTTTAACTACTTCGATTCTAGCTGGGATTAAATGCAGCTAATCCTCAAGCAAATGGATGCTGACTGTTGCATGAGCTACGGCATCTTTCAGGATCTGTTCATCCAAGTCCTTGACTTGTTGTATCTTTTGCTCATCCTCTTGATACCTACTCTGTAGAATTCCTATAAACAGCTCATGATCTGGTAATGCATCTAATATATGTACAACAACAACTTGGCATCTATTGTAGGTGATCAGCACCCTTCTGCAATATTCAGTACAAACTCCTCTTATTTTCCTCACAGCCTTCTTGAACTCCTATGCAGTGTTTATTGCAAACTCTAACAAATCATAGTCCTGCTTTAAGCTACGTTGACCTTTGGCTGGTAAATTTGCAAGGATTTCTTCATTGGTTTCTATCCTTACCATTCTTTTAGTCAGGACTTCTAAAATGTCATGAGACCTATCTACAAAATATGAAGTATTCTCCAAAATTTCCTCCAATCTGTTATCTATCTACAAGATTTTACATCTTTCCTCTTCAATAGACACCTGCAACTGGTGCATTATTCTTCTTTGAGCCAGGACATGCTCCTTAAGAGGTTGAATATCAGTTTTTTGTTCACTGGCATCCTTCAGTGATGTTGTTAATGAAGCAATATGTCCTTCAAAACCTGCTGCCTGCACCTGAAATTGCTTTTCTTTCTCTTCCATGGTGACACTCTGTGCCTCCAACTCTTGTATTTTGCTCTGCAGCTGGTCCTTTTATGCACTAAGAGTTTCATATGCTATTTTGAGGTCATCCTTTTCTATCTTCAGCACCTGATATTCTTGTTGTAACCTCTGCAATTCTACTAGATTATTCTTAGCATCCTTACCTGTCCTTTCCATGGAAACTTCCAAAGTCATCTTGTTTGCTTGAAGAGTCTGAAGTTCTACTTTTGAATTCTTCACTTCATTTTGCATGTCTTCAAATTTCCTCTTCTGTTTATAACCTTCATTTCTCTCCTTCTTCAAAGTTTCCTTCAACTAAGCTACATTCCTTTTCGACTGCTCCAGATCTGTCATCAGTCTATTTACATTATCTTCAGTGGCTTTTGTCAACGCCACTCTAGCTCTTGTTGTTAACCTCAGATCTGCATCTGTCCCATGCACCAAATTTTTATCAGTGACCATCATGCCTAGTTGTCCCCCTGTTTCGATTTTTCTCTTAGTTCTTTTGACAATCCTCTTTTTCTCTTTGTCATACTAAAGAGAAAAAGAGGATTGATACCTAGACATCTTCAGGAGTTCTAAAATCTAGAACATCTTCTCCTTTCTCCTGCACAAACGGTATCAGATTCAATTCAGAGACAACAACTTGTCCTATATTGCTACCAGAAGTTGCAGCAGGCTCCTAGGAATTAGGATTATCTTGTCCCTGCCCCTAATATGTATGTACTTCTTGAATGTTTGTTGGTTCAGTCGTTTGCTGGTTTGTTGTATATCATGTCAGCCTCATACTTTCAGCTTCCTTTTGTTTCTTCTTCATCTCTTCATTTTCTTTCTTCTTTCTTTCTTCTTCTATCTTCTTTGTAGCTTCCTCTGCACTCTTTGTTGCTGCTTATTCAGCTTTATTTCTTTCCTCCTCTTCACTCTTTAACCAACTTTTTGCCTCATGTGCTAGCCTCCTAGCATCCTCTTCCCTTTTCTTGGCCTCCTCCTCTTCAGCTTGCTTCTGCGCGGTTTGGCCCTTACCGCCCTTAATGGCGATCTTCTGTTTAAATCTTCTCTTCAATGCAGTCATATTCCTTTCATTTCTGGAGATTTCTTCATCTTTTTCCCAGAGGTTTGTATATTCAAAGTGAACATTTGCCTCTTTGCAATGTTCTACAACCTTCTTTTGGGATTCATTTCTATGGAATCTCATCTCTCCAAAATGAAACTGCTCCAATTCCTATACAAATTCAGCAACTCTTTTAATATTTGTAAATTTGTAGCTTCCCAGCCTGAAAGGTATGGTAGGATAGGCTGCCTTCTTGTGTTCGAACAGGAAGCTTCCTACACCATCTAGGTAAACTTGCGTGACTGCTTCTTTATGCACCACATAATCAGTGGCATACTTGGGGAGCAAATAAGGTGCCCTAGAGCAACCATACATCCCAATGTACATCCCTTCTTCAGTCAAATAATAATTTGCATGCTCCTCGATGACTTTAAATGCCTCCTCGGACATACAATTGCATTCTGTTAGGAAGATCAAATTGTGTAAAGGCATAATAAAATGTTCACATGTCTCTCTATAGTCGTTGTAATACTTGTGTACCCAAAATATTTTGTATGCAATGTACACAGGGGTTATGTCCTTGTCCCAAATGCATCTTAAGGGTGGAAATGGCTGTGTGTATAGTATATAGTCCACTAAGATGGAACTCATATAGAACTCAGATTTCTTCTAGGACACTCCTCCCAAAGCTGAAGATATGCAAGCTGAGAGGTTGTTGGACACAATGTTTTCCCAATTGAAAACAGTCCCCTGGGTGGCTACATAGAAAATAATGGGAATCCATCCCAACTTGAAATTTTTACCATGGGCTCTCCCAAACACCCTATTCAACATCAATGTTATAAACCTATAAGGAGTCCTGAGAGTGGCTGTGTCATACTTCGAAAGTTCTTCCCAGGTATCATCATCCTCTTTACTATTTCAACCAAGTCCAAATTTATTTCCTTCAACTAACTTTCAGCTAAGTATACTTGGGCAGGAGGTAGGTGATAAGCCAGTGAGACATAACCAGGACTGTAGGCTGCATAGCCCTGTTTGGCAATATTGGCTAAAATCATAGTTGTCACATCTGCCCTAGGCAAAATCCATCCAATCACCTCTAAGCATGGAAACATCTCAAGTCTTGTAGCTACCTTCATAAGAGATGACTTCTCTATGTTGGCATATATGGTCAATTCTTCAAATCCAGCATCGGGCACATTTTGATTTGAAATCATCCGATATATTTCACCCCACTTATAATCAGGCTCTACCCCGGTGGTAGCTCTAGTGTCTTCATAGATATATTCTACCTTGGTAACGATTTCCACATCAGGTTCTCCTTCAGCAACAGGGGCCTTCTTCTTCTGTCTCTTAGACATGTCGCCTTTGAAAAAGTTACCCTGCCACAGAACAAAACATGCTTTTAGGCTATTTTGAGCTTTTAATCAGTATTCGAAGAATAAAGAAAACTTGTATAAAACATTTACCTCTTCCATATTCTCAACAGCTAAGCTATCAGAAAATAATGTGAAATCGAGAATAACAAGCAAAAGCTTTTGCAATCTAGGTCTGAAAAATTCTAAGTCCGTCTGCAACTAGCAATAATCGTGATTGACAATTCATCATTTAAACCAAAATGCAATCCAATTCTTCACCATAATGAACCCTCATATTCACTAATCGAAAACGCATGAAACAAAACCCTTCAATGTTCAAAAAAAATAGGGCAAATGCCTATGATGGAAAGAAACTGAAACTTCCCCCTTCCCCCAGACGGCCATAGACAAACCCACAAAAACCGGTGCAAACAACTTAACGCTTGTCTGCACCAACCCCCTAATCCTTCAGACTGGGGTTGAAACTCCATAATAGCTCACACAAGCTCAAGAAACAAAACCCCCCTTGTACATACAGTGAAATTGACTGCTACCCCACGCCATAAGGATACAAATCAAACTTAGACGACCAAATTCCAAACGGCGGGAACCTCTAACTAGAGGACAAAACCCTAGTTCCTAAAACAACCAATAAACTCAAAGAAAGGAGAACTATGGTTGGCCTACCTAGAAAACTAGATGCAATCGACGGGATGGTCTAAAAAGTCCACAGCATTGCTTTGAACAAATAGAGTCCCGACAGCTAAGCACAGATGCACAGTTCAACAACGAAGCTGGAGGTGGACGCGAATTCACAAGGGTAAGAATAAAATAATAACCAACCCAATATATATAGACCTTGGTGAAAAAAAATCAGTGGGAAAACCTTCATCGGTGAGTGGAACAGCTAGGGCATCGGGCGGTTGATTCATTAGGAAGCCGCAACAGCGGGTGACGGACAAAGTATGGGTTTCGCAACCAAATAAAATGCCGGCAAAAAAAAACATTAGAGACTGCAGCATCGGACATCGGAATGACTATAGCATTGGATGGTTAGTTGAAAGAGGAGCTGCAATAATGAAAGCTACATGGACTAAAGGTTCCACATACCAGTCACCATCGAAGAAAAACAAAACAAACCATCGGCGAAAATCAAGCGAAACATTGACGAAAATCAATCAAACCATCGGTGAACGAAAAAACTACATGTCAGATGGTTAATACGCTCCGAAGCCACAATGGCAGGATTCAAATAGACTACAAACTCCACAGCACCTGAAAACATCAGCGATCGGAACACCTGAAGACTAATCCCCCGATCAAATGTCTAACACAGTTTCAATAGCGAAACGAGCAAAGTCAAAGACCCCGCAGGAACGACAAAGGCAAAGGCTTTCGTCAAAGTGCTTGCAATTTGCCATCCGAAACGGCGGCCACACAAAGGACTTATGCTCCGACGGTGATGAGACAAAAAAAGTCGATATGAATATAAAACGAAAAACACGTCGGCGAAAAACAAGTCTTTGGATCGGGCCATTTGTTATTGAGCTTTCGTAACGGCAGCTGTGTAGAAAACTATGGCCCTGATTCACAGTTTGATAAGCTTCTGACAGCGAAAAAAATCATCCATAAGTCAAAACATCAGCAAAAAAAGATATTCATTCAACAATTTACATCAATTTAACCTCAAAGATCGAAATCTGTAGCAGAGGACAACAAATTTCATCAATCAAAACCAAATCCAGGAGAGATAAAATTAAAAGGAGGGTCCAAAATTTTTAGAAATTTGGGAAAAAGTTGCAGCTGCAACACCTACATACATCCTTAAATACAAACCTTCCTTGGAGAAAACATAATCTCCATAATCACTTAGAGTCTCCAGTGCTCTTTCAAACATGCAATTGCATTCTTCAAGAAAAATCAGCTCATATGATGGTATCAGAAAATCCTCACAGATGGTCTTGTAAAAACTAAAATACTTGCGTTCCCACAGGATTTGATATGCATAGTATACAAGAATCCTGGAAGGATCCGAGTCACAATTAATATTTTGGAAAGGGTGCGTACATAAGATACAGTCAATCAAAAAGGAGATCATGTAGAACTAATTTTTCCTTTGGGTCAGACCCCCTAATGCTGCAACTATGCATGATGACATGCTATTTGCCACAATGTTTTCCCCATTGAAGATAGTACCTTACATGGCTACATGATATAATAGTGGAATCCAACTCATCTTATAGAACTTCCCATTTTCCCGCCCAAATATCTGATTTAGCATCAGGGCTATTAGGCGATACGGGGTGTGTAGATTGGTAGTCTCATATTCTCCTTAGGCTTTATGGAGAAACTACTTCCCAGATATCATCATCATCTTAGCACAGTCGAGCATGTCCAAATCTAGATCCCCTACCCATTTATCTGTCATAAAATTCTAGGGGTGCTAGTAGCTTGTAGGCCTTGGCAATGTAGGTAGGGATGAACGAGGCAAATGGTTGTTTTTTCGTGTTTGATACGATATTAGTAGATGCATCCGCCTGAGATAGGATCCATCCAATAACCTCGGCACAAGGGAAAAGCTCAAGGCGTGTAGCTACTCTTGTGATGCCGGATTTTTTGATGTTTACATATAATGGTATGTCATCTAATCCTGCATCCGAAACAGTCCTGTCTTTGATTATTTGATAAATCTTCCCCCACTTAAATTCAGTCTTGCTTCCTGTGACATATTTCGTGTCCTTGTAAATAATTTCCATTTTGGGAAAAATTTATATATGTGGGTCATCTCCTATGGCCTGGGCCTTCTTTTTTCCTTTCTTTGGCATGTTGTTATATGAAGAACGAGGCTGCAACATAAACATACCAAGAAATGACTTAAGAGTGACTATGGTCAAGCAACATGTATTCGTCATTAATAAAATGTACAACAATGAAAAGCTATATTTAAGATGCAATATGATGAATGAAACCTAGATTAAAAAAACATAAGACTGTATTCAAATAAAATTTCCTTACCAACTCATCTTCAAACATTTCAAAAGCCCTTGTGATACCAAAAAGAAAGTTATCCAGATACTTCAAAATAGATAAGATGCATATTAGGTCAAAACTAGACAAACTTCACATGTTGTATGGGGTTTAGACCTCCGGATCTGAAAATCGTTCTACATACTTCCTAACAGGGTTTTCTTACACGCTTAACCAACACACGTTGCTTTACCCATGAACATGTCAAGGATTCCCCTTTCTAAAGAAAACGAAAAACCCTATGATGGTTTAGTAAACCAGGGAAACTCGAAACTTAGTCCATCTTCCCATCCCGAGGACAAACTCTGAAAACCCTAAGTCAACCAACGATGGTACCCTCGACCCCTCTTACTGCATGTCAATATGAACTTGAGGCGATGCAATCAGAGACACACTCGACTAGCCAAAACCTAGCCAATGGAAAAGTCTGACATATCAATGCTCATGGCCTGAGTGGCAAGGATGGGTGGTGCGGAGCATGTGAGAAAAAACCCTATGGCCATGCTAGAAAAATAAACAAGAGTGCCAGTGTGAATCGACTTGGGGAAAATCCTCCATAGGTCAGTGAGCTCAAAAAAAATGAAATGGAAACCTACGGGGTCAGGAAAGAATTTAAAATACTACGATTTGGGTAAAACCCTAATCCCATAAAACACAACAAAATCCTCGAACATCGTTCACCAAAATATTTTAACAAAATGAAACTATGATGAAGCTCAAAGCCTACCTGGCAAAAGGTGGCTTGACAATCGATGGAAAAAAAATCGCATGGTCTGCGAAAATTCAGGTGGCAATTGATAACTCAGAGTCCTCCAAACGGCAGTGGTAACGGCCCGTAGAAAAATCCTTCCACGACTTATATAGAAAATGTGAAAAACAGCATTAATGTTGTCGCTGGGTGATTAAATGTCCAAGGGTGAAAATTTCGTTTGGAACCAAAGCCATAAACATTATCGGCAAGCTTCTGAATCGGTGAGAAAAAATAAGGAGCTCGTGACAGTGTCGGGTAAACTTACGGAGTAGATCCGATGTTATCAGATAGCACTCGACACTCTTGTCGATGATAAGACTATCAGTAGGATCCATGCAATCTTAATCGGTGGTGAAAAACAAGATTAGCCGCAACAGATTCGGCTCCAATATTGGAGTTCTTTCAACACCATCGTGGAGACTCAATAAAAACTTCCACAAAACCTTATCGGTAAAACTATGGAAAGGTCATCGGTTGTGAACGATCAGTTCTACCGAACATATCGGCATGAAAACATGGGTCATGTTGATGACATCAGCAAAACTTCCAAAAAACTATGCATAAAGGAACTTCGGAAAAACTCATGAAGAGATCCCAACAAGAAGTTGTTGGATATGGAAAAATAACCCCCCCCCCCCCCCCCCCCCCCCCGGGTCAAATAGGCTCAACTCCCTGAGTTTACCTCATAAGGTCGGCAAAAAATAAAAAGATCTCCCAACAAGCTTCGCAAAGGCTTTGATCAAACTACCAGAAAGAAAAGGATACACCTGCCGATAATGTCATCTCTCGAGACTGAGTTTCACCGACGTATCGGAAAACTCAACAAAAGTTTCCAAGACTCAAAAAAAGAATAAGCAAAAAACAGATGGAAAGCGCAAGTTTCTCTGACATGTTAGCCAGACTCGATGAGTTCAGTTGACACATAAGGTGAAAAACCTGAGCTTTAATTTTTGACAAAAGGCCTTTTCTAACTTGTGAAAAATAAAATAAGTCATGGGAAGGGTCATCAAACAGAAAAGTTAGTCTAGGAAAGTTTAAAAGATAAAAATATAAGGAGGAGCCCTAAAATCACAAAAATTTTGGGGTGGAAGTTGCAGCAGCAACAATTGGCGACTGGCTGGTGAACACAGATCTCTGAAAAAAACTATCTTTTGAAAACACAAACTTCTTTATGGAATTCAATTATAGCAACCTATCCCAGTCCTTTCTAATAATATTTAAAAGTCTAGACTTTTCCAGGAATGTAAGATTCAGAACATCACATTGATTGTAGTCCCTTAGGGAATGGTAACTAGGCTTAGAAGTGTTGGAGACATTTACCACCATACACACTCTTTTTGGTCAATTTGTCCTATTTAAACCACTATCCTAAGTTTTATTGACTTAATTGACATCAGAGGAGCACTAGATGACATCAGCAAGATCACCCCCATGCCTACCTTCATTCAAGGAGGCTAACTTAGCCTTCCCCTACATTTGGGGAGGCTAACTAGAGCACTCCAGGGGTGATCTGAGTGTCATTAATGCCCCATATTGCTAACTGATGGTTACAATCAGTTAAACAGAGCAGTGAAGGTGCCTTCCTTCATTAAATTGATTATTTAATGAACTGGAGTCAATAGGGGCACCTCCAACCACTTCTGATGGTCAGTTACACTTCAGTTAACCTCATC
>LPNX011198564.1:239267-273946 GCA_001517045.1 Pseudotsuga menziesii
GGTTAGCTTGCAGTGACATGTGTATGAGCTACTTTCAGTTAGAATCATTCATTTATTTCACTCCAACTTCAGTTAGGGATCAGTTGAGTCAATTAGGGTTTTGATTAGTGGTTAACTTGAGTGTTGACTGTGGCTTACAGTCAGTTAAGCTAGACTCACTCATTCAATTTGAATGACCTCCTTGGGAATTCGAATTGCTTTGTCATTCATTCTTGCAACATGATCATTGTATTGTATTACTCATTCTTTGTGTGAATATACAGAGCGGCTACTCATTTTGTAGCACTATTACACCATTTTCATGCCTTATTGTTATTAATCTCTTATGAGACTGTGTTTTAGTCCCTAGATTACTGTGATAGATTAATATGGTATCAAAGCTCACAGCAGGACAAAGCTTAGATCTCTCAAAAACAAGGTTTTTGACAAATCTTGAATGAAAATTGAGCAATAGCTCAAAATCCCAGCACTACACCAGAAGCCAAGGCTTACCACTTAATACCCCAAGTAAGGAAATTGTTGATCAAGCTTGCTTGATTGACTATGTTGGTTGTGATGAAAGCCTAAAATGTGCTAGCTGTTTGACCTTATGGTGCCCCTTTTGTTGTTATTTTCAAGTTTTTTACAGGTGAAAGCATTCGCTCCAGCAAATCCAGATGGCTTCTTCCGTAGATATTTTGACTCCGTTCAATTTCCACTCATGGAAAGGAGACATGGAGATCCAGCTACATGCCAAAGGACTCTATAGGGTCACTGTGGACACTGAATAAGAGCTTGCTTCTATGACAGACAAAGCTAGATTCTTGAACAAGAAGGATGAAGCATTCGGATTCTTGTGCCTCTCTATTTCTCAGGATCTTCTTTTCCATCTTTCAGGATTGAAGACTCCAAAGGAAATTTGGGACAAATTGGAAACCTTGTATGGAAAGCAGGATGATTTGAGAGTTTACCAGCTCAAAAATGAATTGATGTCTCTCCAACCTACCAATTTCGAGACCTTGAATAACATTTTCATGAAGTTCAAGCACATTGTCTTACTGTTGAAGCAATGCAAAGTGGAGAAGGAGGATGATCAGCTCATCCCCGCCACACTCTCCAAACTTGGAGCTGATTATTCAATTTTTGTCTCTACATTCCATCCAGGGATGCTCACAACCCCTACATGCAAGATGCCTACACTCAATTCCTTCATTGAGTCCCTAACAAGTGAACATGATAAGCTTGTCCAGATGGGGATCATCAGATCCTCCTGTGATCAAGCCCTCCATGTCTCGGAGCCCAAATATCTAAAGGGTAAAGGAAAGAAGCAGAAGAACCCAAAAACTAAATTCGAAGCTCCTAATCCTAAAGTTGAAAACCAGCAGCATGATGCGTCTTTCGGCTCAAAGAAGAACAAAGGAAAAGGGCATCATGGAAAGGAAAAAGTTAAGTGTTCATACTACAGGAAGGGCTTCCACCCTGAACATGTCTGCATGAAGAAGAAGCTTGATGAAGCTACCTCTATCCTTGAGAGAAATCACATCAATCATTCGGAAAGCTTTCGGAGGAGAGATCAGCAAGATCGAGAACCACAGCCTGAAAGAGGTCATGCCCTCATGGCAAGCACTTCGAAGTCCAAAGCACTCTTGATTGATTATGGATATTTGAACCACATGATGGCTGAAAGAGACTCCTTCTCATCCTTGGAGACTGGAAAATCCATCCCCATCCACATGGGAGATGACTCCACCATCATTTCAAAAGGACAAGGTACGGTTGATCTTGAGAATGGCTATTTTTCAAATGTTTTGTATGTACCATCTTTGGCATCAAATATCCTTAGTGTATATCAGATGACACATATAGGAGTGTCTAAGAGAGTATATTTCATCCTGAATGATGTTGAGATAACGGAACTTGCATCCAAGAAACTTGTTGCTAAAGGCCTTGCAAACCATCATGCAAAAGCCTGTGAGTTTTCCCACTTTGTGGCAGATGCAAAGCCCACCGCACTGCTAACTCATGCAAATGAAGTTAGTAGGCTATGGCATGAGAGTTTTCGCCATCTCAATTTCAAATATTTTCAGCAATTACAGAAAAACTCCATGGTTGAAGGCCTCTCGGTCATCAAGGCAACCACTGGAATTTGCAAGGGCTACATGGTTGGAAACACCTTGAGCACAAGTTCGATCGGGGGAAGGCAAACCGATCTACATGAATCTTGGGGCTGATACATTCTGATATTAGTGGTCTGATGCCTGTCACATCCATGAATGGATCAAGCTATATTTTGAATTTCTTTGACGATTTTTCAAGGTACACATGGGTCTTCTTTCTCAAAACGAAGTCTGAAGTATGTGAAAAATTCACTGAATGGAAGGCCTTGATCGAGAATACCTCTAGGATTAAGATCAAGATATTGAGATCTGATAATGGTAGGGAGTATGTCAGTAATGAGTTTCTTCACATATGCTCCCAAATTGGTATTCAGGTCCAACATTCAATTCCCTACACTCCCCAGCAGAACGGTGTAGCGGAAAGGAAGAATCGGTCTCTCAATGAGATGACCACCTGTATGTTGGAATCAAAGAAGTTGGCTGCAAATTTGTGGGCTGAAGCCATGCATGCTATAGAATACATTCAGAATAGAGTGCCACACTCATCCATAAAAGGGAAGACCCCTTTTGAAGCATACTTCAGACACAAGCCGGATGTGTCGAACCTGCGGGTGTTTGGGTCCACTGCATGGGCCCGAATTCCACTTGATAAAAGAAGGGCTTTGCAACCACAAAGCATAGAATGCCTGTTTATTGGGTATATTGATGAATAAAAAGGTTTCAAGCTTCTAGATATCAAAAAAAAATAGATCATCATCGAAAGGAGTGTTAAGTTCGATGAGCCTCTTCAGGAGGTGGAACTAGTGAAGGAGAAAACTGCTGAATTTCCTTCCTATTCTATTGAATATTTGGATGATGAAATTGGGGGTGATGACCCTGATTTGGATCCTTTGATTTTTGATATTAGTGTACATAAAGCATCAGATTTTGAATCAGAACCTGAAGTACAAAATCATCTTCCCACATGGGCCCGACAGACACTCTCCTCCGCAGGAGATAACATTGGAAATCTGGATGATCCAAGGAGAACCTGGTCTGATTTCCAAAGAGCAGGTATTGCGCTCTGTTGTCCTGATAATTTTGCTGTCTGAAACTTGTTATTTATTGATTAGTTCAGACCCAAAATCCTACTACCATGCTTGGAAGGATCCGAGATGGAAATTTTCCATGGATGAAGAGATGAATTCTCTTTAGAAAAACACTACTTGGGAACTAATTTTTCTTCCTCCAAGAAGGAAATTGGTTCAATGCAAGTGGGTGTTGGACCAAGGTTGATGTTGATGGTAGAACCTACAAATATAAGGCAAGTCTGGTGGAAAAAATTTTCTCTCAGGTCAAAGGTGTGGACTACCATGAGACTTTTGCACCGGTTGCAAAAATGGACTCCATCCGCCTAGTTTTGGCAATTTCAGCATCTAAGCACTAGGAAGTGCACCATATTGATGTTAATTCAGCCTTTCAGCATGGATATATTCATGAAAAGATATACATGAAGCATACTGAGGGCTACATCTCTGATCCATCTTTGGTTTGCAAGCTAAAGAAGTAACTATACGGGTTAAAACAGGCCCCAAGAGAGTGGTATTCCAAGATGGATGCCTTCCTTCTCTCGAAAAAATTCCAAAGGTGTAGATCAGATCCAAATGTGTATATACAGAAATATGATGGTAATTTGATTATTATTTTTTTATATTTTGATGACTTACTGATCACAGGTATCACAGTTGCTTCTATTTCAGCCATCAAAACTGCTCTCCACAATGCATTTGAAATGAGCAATTTGGGGCTCTTAAAACAATTTTTGGGGCTCGAAATTGAGAAAAATTATAATGGGATAATGGTCACTTAGTCCAAATAAATATCATACCTGTTACTCAAGTTTAACATGGCTAAATGTAGGCCTGCACCATTCCCTTTCCTTTTAGGGATCAGCCTTGAAGAAGGAAAAAGCACACCTCCCATGGACTGCACTATTTATTGACAGTTGATTGGTAGCTTGTTTTACTTGACACATTCTTATCCTGATATCTGGTATGTCATGAATGTTGTATCAAGATACATGCAGCAGCCTAATTATCTTCATTGGAAGGCAGCCAAGAGGATCCTCCAGTATATTCAGGTAACCAGGACCTACAGCATTCACTATGCTGTAGACTCCGAGCTAGAGCTGGTTGGATACACATATTCCGATTGGATGGGTGATTCTATTGATTGGAAGTCTACTTCCAGATATGTCTTCATGTTTGGTAGTGGTCCCATTTGCTGGTCTATCAAGAAGCAGGCCGCCATAGCATTATCTTTAGCAAAGGACGAGTATTGAGGAGCGGTGAATGCTTGCATCCAAGCAGTTTGGTTGCAAGGCATTCTTTCAGAGTTTGATATTGGTAGTACTTTGTCCACTATCCTCTTCTGTTACAATCAAAGTGCTATTAAGTTATCCACAGATCCAGTTACCAGGCAGAGGACCAAGCATGTAGAGATCCACATGCACTATCTCAGGGAGCTAGTGCATGACAGGACCATCATTCTACAATACTGCCCGAATGATGAGCAAATTGTAGACATCTTCACTAAGAGATTTTTATAAAATATGTTCACTTACCTCCGTTCACTGTTGGGTGTGAGTTCATCAGGGTGATTCTACTACTTTCAGTGTTCAGCTTGAGGGGGGGGTTTTCCCACTGGGTTTTCCCTCTTTTCCTCACTTAGTTGTTTTTTTAGCATTGTTTTTCAGTATTATACAGGGTGACCTATGGCCTTAGTTTCCAGGGCCCTAGCATTCTTATGCATTTTATGTTTTCTACTCCTCATGAGTATAGCTTAAGGGGGGGAGTTGGAGACATTTACCACCATACACAATATTTTTGGTCAATTTGGCCTAGTTAAACCATTATCCTAAGTTTTATTGACTTAATTGACATCAGAGGAGAACTAGATGATATCAGCAAGATCACACCCATGCTTACCTTCAGTCAAGGAGGATAACTTAGCCTTATCCTACATTCGGGGAGGCTAACTGGAGCACTCCAGGGGTGATCTGAGTGTGAGGGTGCCTTCCTTCATTAAACAGAGCATTGAAGGTGCCTTCCTTCATTAAATTGATTATTTGTTGATTATTTAATGAACTGGAGTCAACAGGGGTGCCTTCAACCACTTCTGATGGTCAGTTACACTTTAGTTAACCTCATCGGGGTTCATTGGAGTCATTGATGCGCTACCACTTATTGGTTAGCTTGCAGTGACATGTGTCTGAGATACTTTCAGTTAGACTCAGTCATTTATTGCACTCTAACTTCAGTTAGGGCTCAATTGAGTCAATTAGGGTTTTGATCAGTGGTTAACTTGAGTGTTGACTGTGGCTTACAGTCAGTTAAGCTAGACTCACTCATTCAATTCGAATGACCTCCTTGGGAATTCGAATTGCTTTGTCATTCGTGCTTGCAGCATGATCATTGTATTGTATTACTCATTCTTTGTGTGAATATACAGAGCGACTAATCATTTTGTAGCACTATTACACCATTTTCATGCCTTATTGTTATTTATTTCTTATGAGACTGTGTTTTAGTCCCTAGATTATTGTGATAGATTAATAAGTCCTGATAACTCTCTTGGGGCCAAAATGTGAGAATCATTTACCTATGTATTTGGTTGTTGTCGAATATGACATCACAGGATCGTGGCAGAGTTAGACAGATGCATTCCCATGCCTTTTGCATTCTTTTGATGCTTAAGACTTTTTCTTTTGAGTCTTCATGGATTTATTCTTTTATATTTGATATTTGATTTAGGTTCTTCCATCCATAGTGTCCTTTTTGTGTAAGTGATGATTTGTTTTAGATCACGGACAAAGAAGAACCTTTTGAGCAATCCAATCATTTTATTGATTTATGTCTTCAGTATATCCTTTGGATATATATTCTCTTTTCAGGAATTTTGATTCTTCATAATAAGCCTTTTGTCTTTCATTTTGTGGCATGGGATTATTTTCAATACCATACACCTGTATGTTCTGCTTCCTTTCTGTGGGCCTTTTGCGGCGAGATTCCTAGGACATATATTAATGTGAAAGTGGATGGCGCCCCAAAATAGTATTCTAGAATTCATCTACCTCAATTATTTTACAGGGTTTAAAATAGGACTTCAATGTGTTCTTAAAATAACTTCCCTTCAGGATTCTATCAAATTAAAAAATCTTGTTCTAATCAAAATTTTGCATAGATAACTTCAAATGAGCAGTTCTTGGATTAAAATA
Organism: Pseudotsuga menziesii; assembly: GCA_001517045.1. Classification (NCBI taxonomy): domain Eukaryota; kingdom Viridiplantae; phylum Streptophyta; class Pinopsida; order Pinales; family Pinaceae; genus Pseudotsuga; species Pseudotsuga menziesii. The sequence goes on from LPNX011198564.1 coordinate 245,619, forward strand.
TCTAGCAGTTTGTCCAAATTTCCATGTCCCCAAGCACCAAAAGATTGAGCTGGATTGTTCTGAAATAAAAAATAAATAAATAAGCTAAATCAAATTACTAAAATAAATAAAATGATGCAAAAGAAAGACAGAAAAAGTAAATCGGCATAAAGAAAGTAAACACAACTTAAAACAAATCAGAAAGTAAAAAGGAGAAGGTTTATTTATGTACAAAGAGCTCCTAAGGTACTAGGTGAAATAAGGTTTGAGAACCAGACCATTAACAGGAAGTTTCTTTTCCCACCCGTGTAAATCCTGTAACTTATAATTCGATGGGTCTAACTTCTCAGCAATCTGAAATGGGCCAACCCATAGGTGTTGAAACTTTGTATGTTTTCCCTTTTCATAATGTGGGTGATCCCACTTAAGAACCAAGTCTCTAACTTCAAAACCTCCCTTCCTGGACTTATGTTTATCAAACCATCTTTTGATAATCTCATGTTGGTGCTTAAATCTCTCTTTGCACTTGAGCCTAGACTCTTTAAGTTTCAGCAAGGTATTAATTCAAGCTTCTAAAACTTCATTACCAGACCCTCGTGAAGCTTGGGCTAATTGAGAGGATGGGAGTAAAATGTTTGTCGGTATGATAGCCTCTTTCCCATAGACCAGAGTATAAGGGGACACTCCTAAGGAATTCTTGGGGGTAACCCTGTCTACCCATAGTGCATTGGGAAGGGATATGTGCCAACTTCTCTAATTTTCGATAACAGTCTTCTTTAAGAATATGACAAGGTTTTTATTAGTTGATTCAGCTAACCCATTACCTTATGGATAATAATTTGCAAAATAATGCAACGTAATTCCTTTTTCACTAGCAAATTCAATTAGCTTAATTGATGAAAAATAAGACGCATTATCAAAAACTGGTGAAATTGGAACCCCAAACCTGGTCATTATATTTTCTTGCAAGAAGTCGATGACCACGTCCTCGTTCACTTTGCGTAATGGAATTGCTTCTACCCATCTTGTGAAGTAATCAGTAGCCATGATGACATATTTGTGTTGTAATGAATAATTGGGATTAATTTCTCCAATGATGTCAATACCCCATTGTTCGAATGGCTCCGAAATAATAACTAGTTGCAAAGGTCCATCCTCTTTTGCTAGTCTTCCACCGCTTCTTTGGCATATGTAACACTTCCTTACATATGAATGAGCATCTTTAAACAATGTTGTCCAGTAATATCCAGCTCTTAGAATCTTGTGGGCAGTAGTGTCTCCTGAAAAATGTCCTCTAGAAGGACCATCATGTAATTCTTTAACAACTTTAGAGGCATCCTCTTATTCTAGGCATCTCAGAAAGACCCCGTCATGGTTCTTCCTAAAAAGAACTCCATCAATTATTTGATAAGAGGTTGACTTTAAACAAAGCGCTCTTATTTGTTTAGAATTCCAATGTTCTGGTAAATACCCTTGTTGGAGGTAATGTGTCAGATCTTTGTACCAAGATTTAGAAGCTATAAATATAGGACACATATCAATCATATGCAATTGGCTTCATTTTCCCAATCATCATCTTCAATGTTTTGACTTTCATCCATTAACTTGCACAGCCCTTATCCTTTGATAATGGTTGTTGGTTTGAATTCCAAGTCATATTCTTCTAACGTTATCACCCAATTCCCTCTTCGTTCACCCAATTCATTTTGTACAAAAAGAGTTCGTACAGTTGGGTGAGGGACAATTACCTTGGTTCTACTTTTTAGAATGTAAGGTCTGAATTCTTTCACTGCTTTGAATACTGCATATGTATGTTTTTCAATACCAGTATAGTTCAATTCAACACCTTGTAACCCAGTGCTCATAAATGATATGGGGTACTCATCTCCCACTTCTTCTTTCTGCGTGACCACTGCTGCGAGTGAGTTATCAGAGGAAAAAGTGTATAGAATAAAATCATTTTCAAAATCAAGAATTTTGAGAGAAGGTACGTGAGCTATTGCCTCTTTGATGTTGTTAAAAGAACATTTCTTTGTATTGGTCCATTTAAATTGTACACTCTTCTTTACCATTTGTTGCAAAGGTTTTACTGTCTGTGCAAAGTGAGGGACAAACCTTCGAACAAAATTTATAGTACCCATGAATGATTGCATAACTTTTTTGTTGTGGGGTAAGGGAATCTGAGATATGGCTTCTATTCTCTTCGGGTCTATGGAGATTGCCTTCTTAGAAATGATGTGGCCTAACAGTTTTCCTTCTAATACTGTGAAGATGCTTTTCTTAGGATTCAAAGATATGCCGTATTTTCTACAGCGTTCAAGAATTTGTTTCAAATGAAACACGTGATCTTCTCTATTCTTAGAGAAAACTGTTACATCGTCTTGATAAAATACCGCACTGTGGCCAATTAAACCCCGGAAAGATATATCCATTTCCCTTTGAAAAGTGGCTCCCGCATTGATGAGCCCGAAGGGCATTCTTCTGTAAGCAAACGTTACCCACTTTGTTCAAAATGTAGTTTTCATCCTATCTTGCTTAGCTACCAACACTTGGTTGTAGCCTAAAAACCCATCTAATAGGGAGACCAGTTTAGAACCTGAGACCATTTGTAGGATTTGTTCCATTGGTGTAACTGGGTAATTATCTTTATCTGAAGCTCGGTTCATATTTCTGAAATCTACACATAATCTTATCTCACCATATTCCTTCCTTACAGGAACTAAATTTTCCAGGCACTGTGAATGTCTAACTTTGAAAATGATCTTTGCATCAAGTAACTTCTTTACTTCAATTTGGATTAGAGGTTCCAGCTTGGGATGCATTTTTCTTAGTTGTTGTTGGAATGGTTTTGCACCTGATATAATAGAAATGATATGTTGGATGATGTGGGTATCATAGGTATTCAATTATTCATATGTACAAGCAAAAACATCCTTATACTGTTGAAATAAACTGATAAAACTGCTTCTTTCTCCTGGTGAACATCATTTTCCTAAGTTCACATACTTGGGTTCAACCTCTGTCCCAAGATTAATCAATTCATACTACATAGATGAACTATTAGTTTTGACATTGGCAGGTTTTTTGAACTTGTTGTTTAGATCAAACATCCATTTCGGTGTTCTCACTCCTTTAGGCATGAAGTTTCCATTTTTAAGATTAGCTTGATGCTCTTCATCATCAATCACTGAATCCTTGAAAGTTTCATCATTCGTTAGAAAATCTATGATTTGTTGATCATCATCAAACAATCTCAAGTTTGTAACATTGTCTAATATAGATGGCCTGAAAATCAATTCAATAGAGCATTTGTTATTAGTGGGTACTAACCTTGCAGTAGCAACAACTAAAAAATTAGTTGCAACATTTTGTATCCTAGGAAATGAAATTATATTAAAAGCATTTAACTTTGTTATCAAATCCTAGACCTTAGTCTAATAGCCTTTTAAGTGTGGTGACAAACAATGAATTGTATTTCTAATTTGTCTAACAATTACCTCATAATCACCAAATACTTTTAAATTTTTAACTTTAAGATCAATGGCTTTTCTTAGGCCCTAGACTAGAGCTTCATGCTCAGTTGTGTTATTCGTACATTCAAACTCTATTCGACAAGAGAGAAATTGTTTGTTATTTTTAGGATCAATCGGGACATAACATGCTCCTGATCCCTCTTGTGTTTTGGAACCATGAACATATAAAAACCAAAATCTATCCTCTAAATCTACTGGATTAGTGTTGCTTTCTACGTTAGAAACTAAACTAACTATATTACAATCAATATAATTAGTCCGTGAAAAATGAAGGAGTTTGGACTGTGTGTCTGACTTATGACTGACTTCCTAATCTTGATAATTTTCAGGTTCAAGTTCTAAAAATAAATTACCCAATACTGAATATGAGAAGTTAATAGGTTCATTTTTTCCTTCCAATTGAGTTACATTGTGTTTCGTGTGTGGTTCTCTCATTACTTTAGCCTGATTTCGATTGTTATTAAATGGCGACCACATGTGCAACCAATCGGTTGCAAAATACCCATTTAGTTTTGCGGACCAGTCCCTACACAAAATCAAACCATAGGCTTATGGTATATCTACCACCATAATGTCTATAAACTGGAAAATTCTATCATCTCCGCACAACTGGATAAGTGCATTTTTCATTTCTCCTACTACCTTGACTGTAGATCTATCCAACTGAATGATATTACATGAGGATGGAGTCAGTTGACCATTAATCCTTTTATAAATTGATGGTGGCATGACATTTGATGAAGCCCTAGAATCCACCAACAATTATGCACATTGTGGTTGAAAATATCGAAAGACAATAAGAAAGGCAAAGTTTGAGATTTAGACCTTTTCCCGATGCTAGCTTCATTAATCTCTTTATCAAATTGACTGTCATCCTAAAAAATACTGGGTTGAGGGTCAAAAGCTTCCATGAGCTTCTTTCTTTGCTGGGGTAAATTACACAATTCAAACAAAGAGATATTCGGTTTTGTTTTCTTGATTTCTTCTACTATGCCATACCCCATATCACAACCTACCGGACCTTTTTTATTGTTTTATGTTTTACTCTCCACAATCTTTATAGGTGTACTGACTATTGTAAATTTTTCTTTTGTGGTGACCAAATCAAACTTAGGTGGTGTTTGGGTATTACTGCTAATCATTTTCATACTTTCTTGTATCTTCCTAATCTTAGGCAGTAATAATATTTCATACATTATTGGTCATTTGCTTTTGCTTGTAACATTAACCGCTGAAAGTTGAATTTCTTCGATAGGTTCCTCTTCATCTAATCCCAGTGTAGGTGTACAGTCCCATAAGACCATCATGGTTTCGTGTGATTCTTCTGGTTCATTTGTTTTTTCTTATTCCACATCGGGCTCTATTATTTGAGCATCTAATATTTGATTCATGACTAGATTCATTGAGTTAATCCATTGGGGGGAACTCTTTTCAGAATGCAATTCTTGATGAAAAGTGTAGAAATTATCCATTCCTACTTTAGTAAAATTCAGAACATAAGAATTATGTACTGGTGGTTGAGATGTTCCACTTTCCTCTCTTTTCTTGAAATAAGGTTTGAATTGTTTCTTGGATGAACTAGCTTCTTTATCCTTTTCCAGATTGGCAATCTTGTTTGATAACTTTTGTACCATCTTAACCAAATTTTCTAATTCACTTGAATGTTCCTCTTTAGGTCTGGTTAACAGCCTAGGTTTTTTACTGCTAAAATTCCTTACCTATGGTTCTGCGGTGTGTTTGTTTATGCTGTCAAGTTCAGCTTCTACTTTATTGGCTTCCTCATAACTTTCCACCAAAGAAGGCTCTACTGACCTCTTGACAAACATTGTTATGATGGGATAAAGTGCTGAAGTGTAGTATTCTATTAGATTTTATTCAGCAAGCTTTATTGTGGCAATAAAATTATTCAAATGAGAAGCAAACCTATTATTAAAATCTTGCACTTTTTCTTTCTTGTCCATCCTTAGAGCTAACAATTCTTTCATGACAGTGGCAGTGGTTCGTTGACTACCAAACTTGCCCTTAAACACCCTTACAAAAGTATCTCAGTCTGTTATCAAATTTGCTTGTAAACCAAAATACCAAGCAGATGCCTTAGCTTCAAAGGTATGTGGAAAGAGTTTGCATATCACATATTCATGCTCCACGGCTAAAATTTCTAAAGACAAATAAAAACTTTGCAGGTGGTCATCTACTGAAATGCCTTTTTCTAGGATCAAACTTAGGTAATTCCTTTTCAGCATTCTGAGGCAAAGCATGTAAAGGAGAAGCCAAGTTGAGTAGTGTTCTGTCTCTCCAAGCTAGTGGTGGATTAGGATTTACAGTTTGATTATCATTTGGGGTACATTTCCAGCCATGATTCTACGAGGAGTCTGTGGTAGAGATTGAACAGGTGATTGTAATGGAGACTGAAAAACAGGGGAATCTGGTCCCAACTAATTAAGTGGTTGAACAATCTCTTGTATGGACAAATTTACCAATTCTTCCAAATTACCCACCAAAATCGAATCTTCCGTGTAAGTAGGTACTCTCCTAGAAGCCTACCTTCTCAGTAATTTAGGGATTGTTTTCAATCCTCCAAGCTTCTTCACATAAGACCTTGTAAGTCTCCTTAAATGTTTAGTTACTTTAAAAGGAATGGGGTAGAGGCATTCTGGAACTTCTACTTCAGGGTCTGCTCTTTCTTCAAAAATGAAATCTTCAGGAAACCTATTTTTAGAGCTATAACCAGTGGAATAGTTTCTAGTAAATGGATTTCTTCTTCCAGCCATGCACTGGCGTCCCTCCTTCTAGTGCCAAAATTGTTGATGCCTGAAAAAATCCCATGTACCGAAAATAGGGATTCTCCCCAATAACCGTTCTAAATTAGATCGTTTACTATTTGGAATGGGGAATCCATCCAGTTAGTGTCCCAGCTACCATAGAATTAAAAGAATGTTTTAAATCATTTTTACCGGTTGTGGATTGGTCCATCGTTTATGTATTTTATATATTAAGTGATGAAATGAAAGTGCCTATACTAAATGCAGGTTATTTTCAAAACAAGAACGTCCCAAGTAGTTATCCACAAGTGAGTTGCACGGGGTCTTACCTCTCTCCTTACATGAATCAATTGTTCCTCAATCACCAAAGCAAAATCAACTAAACTATCCTACATATCTCGAGGGGAGCAGAGATTTAAATTAATATGAGTAATGTATTGTACTATTGCATGCGGAACCCTACAGGTAGTTGTTCGAATTCTTCAATCATAAATACAACGGGAAAATATAAACAAATATAGCTATGTCATGTGAAAACATTCATTACTCATTCCATGCAAAATATTCTTAACAGAAAGTAAAATCATTCAGAAATTGTATAAATAATTCAACAAGTTAGAACGACCTCACAGTTGTATAGTAGACTAAAACAAAAATAGTTCATCATTTAGCATTCCACACAATCCATTTGGAAACTCATACAGTCCTTCCTCCAGCAAAATTTGGTTCTCTTTATTCATAAAAGAAGTAGTTCTCATACAAATAGCTTCAGCATGTATGCACTAGAAAAGGTCCCTTATGATATCTACTCTACCCGTATTTATACCTTTACAAATGACTTTTGGGCTACCCCTGCCCTTTGGTTTTATTTGAATCTTCGATTTACAAAATTCGCCCTCTAGTGTACCGCACTAGGAAAATAGAAATAAGATAAAGATAAAAATAATTTACATAAATTTGTCGCATGGAGATAAAATAAAGTCCTAGGTGGGTCCAACTAGTTTCTTAATAAAAACACCCCATGCACGAGCTTATTCATTGATGATTCGATAGTCCACTAGTTCTAGCAATCGTGCAGTTACTTCATGCTTAGCCAACTAAGGTTCTATCTCTTTCACATTTGGTGAAGTCTGCATCAACAACTCCTCGAAGAGATATTTATGAATCGAAGCTTTCACAGCCCAGATTCTGATTGCTTCTTCACCAATGTTTTCAATATTTTGAATGCTTTGCTTGTCTATTTTCAACTTGTCCTGGAGATTCTTCAAATGTTGATCTTTGTCTGGAAAATCTTGAACCTGGGTTGCTGCTGAAGCTTGACATCTATTGTGTGTCGTGCACATTTTCTTGCAGAATTCCTTATAGTTTTCCACAGTATTTTCAATTGTTGTGTTCAATCTTACTGATTCCCTGTTGCTGAAATCCAAGAGTGCCAAATCCATCTTCAATCCTCATGTACTCTTTTGGGGCATGTTGTCAAGAAAAACTGAATTGGTTCCAATCCAAGCTAGCTAACTTTGCACAAGTTCTGGGACCTCTAATAACCTTTTCCTAAACTCCAATGAGTCATTTTCTATCTCCTTCAGTCTGGCCTCTATTTTTCTTAATCGTGTATATTTCTTCCGCTCATTTTAACTAAACTTGGTTTATTTACCTTTGCAACAATCAGGCTTGACTTCGGAATGGAGTAATATCGGGTTGTTTTTCGTTAGCTATATTGATTTTTTTCTAAAGTAGGTTGTTATGTGTTTCTAGTTCTTCTGATCGCTTTTTAGCTACGGCTTTCTGTGTTTCCAACTATGAAACCTTGCTTTCAATGTCTCTCTTTTCTCCCTCGGTGATTGCAACTGACAATATTAATGCATCCTTGTCTGATTCCAGAACTTGATATGCCTTCTTGAGTCTCTCAAAATATGAGAAAGTATCATCATGTTTTCTTTTTAATTCTTGTCCCTCTCCTCTTTATTTTATCAGAGTCTCTTTCATCTGGGACATTATTTATTTGTAATGCCCAACATCCTCTACTAGCTTACTAACATTATCTGTGTTAGCTTGTGCTTCTGCTACGCTCACCATTGCGAGGATTTGAGGGTCTTCATCTGTCCCTTGCATGACTGTCTTCTCTGTCACCATGAATTCTACAGGTTGATCACCTACTTTCAACCTCTTCTCCGACCTTCTTACAATTATTTTCTTCTTCTGGTCAAAGAAAATTGTGTCTAAGTTAGCCACGGCATGCTTATGAGATGGGATGAAAGGTACCAATACAAGCTCTACCAGGGAAACTTGGCTTCCTGTAATTGTGCTACTTGATCGGAAAAAAGAATCAACTGGATTTTCATGGGCTTATTCATGCTCCAGATTCTCTCTATCCTGGTCTTCCTGCTCTTTCCTTTTCAGTTCCTGAGCTACCTTTTTTGCCTCTTCTCGTATTCCGACAATTGATTCATTTTGCCTCCTTTCTTATTATTCTTCCCTTTTCCTTTGGGATTCTTCTTCTTCCTTCTACCTTTGTTCCTCCTCAGCTATTAATTTATCTCCTTCTTCAACTAACCTCTGGGAATCCTCTTCCTTCTTCTTGGAAACTTCTTCTTTTTGTTTATGTTGTTCAAAGGTGCTACTGTTATTTCCTTTCCCTCCCATAGTCATGATTTTATTCTTAAACCGTTTGTTCAAAGTGGTCATGTTACATGCATTTCGGTATACCTTCTCATCCTTGTCAAAGTTATTGGAGTATTCGAAATGTACCCCTACATATGCACAGTATTTTGAAACTTTGTCCCAATCATCATTTCTGCAGAAACTTTTCTCCCCTAAATGGAAGTTTTCTATCTCCCTTACAAAGTCAGGGGCACTCTTCACCTTGGAAAATTTATAACTACCAATGCAAAATGGCAGTGGTGGGTAGACAACTTTCTTCATATCAAATAGGAAGTTCCTGAAATCATCTATGTACAACGGTCTTACCACCTCCTTATGGATGACATAATCAGTGGTGTATCTTGGCAAGAGTGAAGGAGCTTGGGATCCTCCATACATCCTTAAATACAAACATTCCTTGGAGAAAAATTAATCTCCATGCTCACTTACAGTCTCCAGTGCTCTTTCAAACATGAAATTGCATTCTTCAAGAAAAATCAGCTCATACAATGGTATCAGAAAACCCTCACAGATGGTCTTGTAAAAATTGAAATACTTGTGTTCCCACAGCATTTGATACGCGGAGTATACAGGAGTCTCGGTGGGATCCCAGTCACAATTAATCTTAGGTAAAGGGTGCGTACATAAGATACAGTCAATCAAAATGGAGCTCATGTAGAACTCATATTTCCTTTGGGTCAGACCCCCTAATGCTACAACTATGCATGATGACAGGCTATTTGCCACGATGTTTTCCCAGTTGAAGATAGTTCCTTGCATGGCTACATGATATATTAGTGGAATCCAACTCATCTTATATAACTTCCCGTTTTCCCGGCCGAGGATCTGATTTAGCATCAGGGTTATGAGGTTGTACGGGGTGCACAAATTGGGAGTCTCATGTTCTCGTGAGTCTTTATGGTGAAACTGCTTCACGGATATCATCATCTTCTTAACACAGTCGAGCATGCCCAAATCTAGATCTCCTACCCATTTATCTATCATAAAATTATGGGGTGTCAGTAGCTTGTAGGATTTGGAAATGTAGGCATGGCTGAAAGAGGCAAATGGTTTTTTTACATGTTTGATATGATCGTAGTAGCTTCATCCACCCTAGAGATGATCCATCCAATAACCTCAGCACAAGGGAAAAGCTCAGGGCGTGTAGCTACTTTTGTGATGGTGAATCTTTTGATGTTTACATACAATGGTATGTCCTCTAACCCTGCATCCATAACAGTCATGTCTTTGATCATTTGATAAATATACCCCCACTTAAATTTAGACTCGCCTCCTGTGACAAATTCTGTGTCCTCGTAAATCATTTCCATTTTGAGTAAAATCTCTACTTTTGGGTCATCTCTTGTGGCCTAGGCCTTCTTTTTTCCTTTCTTTGGCATGGTGTTGTATGAAGAACGAGGCTGCAACACAAACATACCAAGAAATGACTTAAGAGTGATTGTGGTCAAGCAGCATGCATTCATCATTGATAAAATATAAAACAATGAACAGTTATATTTAAGATGTAAGATGATGAATGAAACCTAGATAACAAACATAAGACTGTATTTAAATAATACTACCTTTACCGACTCATCTTCAATCATTTCAAAAGCCCTTGTGATACCAAAAATAAAGTTATCCAGATACTTCAAAATAGATAAGATGCATATTAGGTCAAAACTGGACAAACTTCACATGATGTACAGGGTTTAGACCTCCGGCTTTGAAAATCGTTCTGCATACTGCCTAACAGGTTTTTCTTACATGCTTGACCAACACATGTTGCTTTACCCATGAACATGTTGAGACTTCCCCTTTCTGAAGCAAATGAAAAACCCTACGGCGGTTTAGTAAACCAGGGCAACTCGAAATGTAAACTTAGTCCATCTTCCCATCCCGAGGACAAACTCTGAAAACCCTAAATCGGCCAATGGTGGTACCCTCCCCTCTTACTGCATGTCAATATGAACCCGATGTGGTGTAGTCGACGAAATGCTTGACTAGAAAAAGCCTCACCAATGGACAAGTCTGACATATCAATGCTCATAGCTTGAGTGGCGAGGACGAGTGGTGCGAAGCAGGTGAGAAAACCCCCTACGAACATGCTAGAAAAATAAACAAGAGTGCTAAGGGCTCATGGAAAGAATTGACTTGGGGAAAAACCTCCAAAGGTCTATGAGCTATAAAAAAAAATGAAATGGAAACCTATGGGATCGGGTAAGACTTTAAAATACTACAATTTGGGTAAAACCCTAATCCCATAAAACACAAAAAAACCCCTCGAACATCGTTCACCAAACTATTTTAACAAAATGCAACTATGATGAAGCTCAAAGCCTACCTGGAAAATGGTGGCTTACCATTCAGTGAGAAAACCAACTCGCGTGATCTGCAAAAATCCAGGTGGCGATTGACAACTCAGAGTGCTCCAGACGGTAGTGGTAAAAGCCCTTAGAAAAATCCTTCCACTGCTTATATAGAAAACGCGGAAAATAGCATTTTTTTTTTTAACAAAAACAGAAAGAGGGGTTTGTATTAACAGGCTGTGCACAGCCATTCATTACATTTCCGAAGGGAGATATATAGCCAGGATGGCACATAGACAACAAGCCATACAAAGTCTTTTTCCCAAAACAGAGAGCATAAAATCGCTTCTGAACTGCAAACTAAACGAGTTGTAAAAACCCTCACGAACTGACTACATAGCAGAGAGCAGAAAAACATCATTCATACAAAATTTTGAAACTATAACCCCTTACTAAACTGAAAGAAAAGCAGACAATGAAATTCAGTTGCCTCTAAGCTGGCGAGGCTGCTGTACTGATTCTTCTTCCATGGGCTGGGAGGCTGAGACGTTAATTCCATTAACCCTGCTCTCCTAGTTCATTGAAACAAGCCTTTGGAGGTCGGCTTCAATACGCTCGACTCTGCCCAAGAGTTCACGCAGGTTGCTATCCAAATCTTCGGTGCGGGCTCCATTGTCACTGACATCCTGAGAAATCCTGCAAATAGTCTCGCTCATCCCCTTTATTTCCTTGGCTGAGTCTCTATTCTCCTTCACCCCTATAGCAGTCAGCTCATAAACCCTTCGAAGGTTCTTCATAAAATCTTGCATTCCGAGATTGTTACCCAAGTGCGCCATAATACCAAGGTCGGACGGAATTGCCAGGCGAGACAGCCGAAACTGCAATGCTTGCTGGTGACCTGACTCACTCCCGTTTTCAACCTGAGAAGCACTTTCCCAAAGAGCAGAAGGATAACGATACTGACAGAGGGCTAGCTGGGAGAGAATTTATTCGACAGTAGCTTGGGTGAGGGGCTGCGCTGGGGTAGAAGAAACCTGAGGGCTCCCAATACCAATTACATCAGCTTCTTGCAGAAGGAAGGAAGGGGCTGTTAACAGACCCTCAGCGAAATCATGAGGCGAGATAATGCTGAAGTTCGGCATGGAGACAGAGAAGGAAGAGCCTCGATCGTGCGAGGATAAGAGACCCTTAATTGAACGCCGGAGGGGAGTTAAATGCTCATCAGCTGAGGGGAGAAAGGCTGAACACGTGGCCATCACAAGGGATAAGACATGACGGGGGAATAAATGCTGGAGGCCGCCAAAACGATGGGGAGGGTGACGGCTGGATGGGAGGGAGAAGCTAGAAGAGGGGGGCCGGAAAAGGGGAAGGAGAGGGGGAAAGATGGATGGAAAAGGGAGAAGGGGTAAGGAGGGAGGAGGAGGGTTAAGGCGAGAGATGGAGGGAACCAAAGAGCTAAGGTAGGATAAAACCAAAATCACTATACGATAATCCTCTTCGACAGCTTGCTTGTTCTTGATTTGATGATGGTTCCTTGTGGTCCTCTTCATGGGATGACTTTGAAGATGGGAAGATCGTCATCCTGACTATAATGGCCTTGAGGGAGACTAGCTCCTACATTGGCCATCGCATCTGCATATTTGTTGATCTGGCGAAGAATGTGGTAAAATTCAAAGTGCTGGGACAGAAGAAGTTGAGCCTTTTTATATAATCGACGGCATTTGATGTCTCCTATAGGATACCCATTAATCATCTTATAGATGACATGTCTTGAATCGCCGAAAACCAGAACTTTTTGGAGATTTTTGGTCCGAATGAGTTGTAGACCCTGGAGAAGTGCCATCCATTCTGCTTCATTATTAGTTCTTGATCCAAGTCCCCAAGCGAATCGATGTTCCACTTGTCCTCCGGGATCCACTAGGATCCCACCCGCACCTGCCGCCCCCGGAAAATAGCATTAATGCGGTCGCTAGGTGATTAAATTCCCAAGGGTGAAAACGTCATTTGGCACCAAAGTTATAAACCTTATTGGCAAGATTCTGAATCGGTAAGAAAAATCGAGGAGCTCGCGACAGTTTCGTGTGAACTTACGAAGCAGATCCAATGTTATCAGATAGCACTCAACACTCCTGTTGATGATAAGACTATTGACAAGATCCTTGCAATCTTAATCAGTGGTGAAAAACAAGATTATTCACGATGGAGTTGGCTCCAATATTGGAGTTCTTCCAAAATGATCACGGAGACTCAATAAAAACTCCTGCAAAACCTTATCGGCAAAACTATGCATTAGAAACAATTTGGGGTCTAAAATGGACCTTATAAGAAAATGAGCCAACAATAAATTCTTCTGAGTTGGAATTCAAGAACCAATAGAATTTAAATAAATTGATTCAACTATAATGGTTGACTTCACATATTTGTCATAAAAGAAACTACTTTTTTGTTCGTATTTTCAACATATCTCCCTGTGTTTTTACTCAAATTTCAAGTGGGAGTGCTCGTTGGATGTGGAATTAAATTCTGCATCCAACAAGTACCCACACTACATACTTTTGACGGACCTCGCTGTCCAAAAACAAGAAATACCTGAAAACGTGATGATGACAATATGAACAAAAAAGTAGTTTTTTTCTTTATTCCTCCAAAATTAATAAATATTATTTTATTACTTTAACTATTATTTTAATATTTTCCTTAGGAGGCCCATTTTAGACCTCAAATTTCCTCTAATGGAAATGTCATCGGTTGCAAACGATTAGTTTTGCCGAACGGATCAGCGCGAAAACATGGGTCATGCCGATGACATCGACAAAACTTCCAAAAAACTCTGCATAAAGGCACGTCGGCAAAACTCATGAAGAGATCCCGACGAGAAGCTATTGGATATGGAAAAATAACCCCCCCCCACCTCGGGTCAAATCGTCTCAACTACCTGAGTTTACCCGATACCGTCGGAAAAAAATAAAAAGATCTCCTGACAACCTTCGCAAAGGCTTTGATCAAACTGCCAGAAAGAAAAGGATCCACCCGCCGATAATGTCGACTCCCAAGACTCAGTTTCGTCGACGTATCGAAAAACTCAACAAAAAATTTTGAGTTTCAAAAAAATAATAAGCAAAAAATGGATGGAAAGCACGAGTTTCTCCGACATGTCGGCCAGACTCGATGAGTTCAGCTAACACATCGGGTGAAAAACCTGAGTTTTAACTTTTGACAAAAGGCCTTTTCTAAATTGTGAAAATTAAACTAAGTCATGGGAAGGGTCATCAGAGAGCAAAGGTTGTCTAGGAAAGTTTAAAAGCTAAAATTCTGAGGGGCCCTAAAATCACAAAAAAATTGGGGTAGAATTTGCAACAGCAACAAATTCTAGTGGTTCAAACAAAGATTTTAGTCATTTTTCTGAGTTACAACAAAAGGGATTACAAATTGAGAATGTTAAACCTCCAATGTATACACTATAGGATCCTTATTTAGACAACAATAATAAAAATGCACCTCACCTATAATCTTAGTCACTTCCCTTTAGTGATTATTTCCTTTTGGAAAATTATGTTGGTTGAAGTTCAATCAAAATGATGATTTATTTATAGTGTTTCTTAATATTTATCTATTCTTTTGTAATTGTGTCAAATTGTTGTGGAATGTTTGCTTTGTATCATGTTAATGTCTACAACACTCTATGTTATTGTAGATACGCAACACCCTATATTTATGTAGAATGTTTGCTTTGTATCACATTAATGTCTTATATCATTGATATATAATTATATAATATATTATTTTTAAGGGTAGCTAGCTCAATGGAAGAGCACCTACCTTACAAGTAGGAGGTTGGTGGTTCGATTCCTATATTCCCTATCTACATAAATAGCTTAATAAAAATGACTAAATATACTACCAGTTGACAACAATTAATGATTAAAATGACTAAATATACTGCTTGTTGACGGCAAACAATGGCTACAACTATGAAATAAATGACTAGATAACAACAATCAATGACTAAGAAAACTACTAAATTTACTACCAGTTGACAGAAATTAATTCTTAAAATGACTAAATATACTACTTGTTGACACCAATAAATACTACAACTACTAAATAAATGACTGAGAAAAAAACTACTAAATATACTACCAACTTACCAATTAGAACAACCAATAAATGACTAAGAAATTTAGTCATATATTTAGTCACATTATAAGTGACTGACAATAAATGATTAATAGACACGTGACTAAACTTAGTCATTTATATACGATTTTTAATAGTTATTTTAGTCATATATCTCACTTTTTATACTAGTGAAGGAAGAAATAGAAACGAGCTTGTATGGCCAAGTAATACTCTTTTTTAATTTGAATCTGTGAAGTCACACTTCTTGAGGTGCACAGGACAATAATAGGCACAGATACCAAGGTGGAATCCGTACACAGACCATATATTTTGTCTTATTTGCAGGCAAATTATCTTATTTTGTGTGTCAAAGGAGCTGGCCGCAGGCACATATAGTCAACTTTATACTCATTTTTCTCATAATTATTAGAAGAACACGGTGGTGAAATTTTTTTTTATTTTGAAAGATGGAACTTAGAAGTGTTTCCAGAACATTCATTTTGTAATCTTTGAAGACTTAATATATTGGCCTTTCCATTGGAAATGGCCCGAAGACGTACCCCAGGAGGGGTGAACTATGTTATTAGTTGTTGTGTTCATTTTCTAGTTTGCATATATCTTTTATTTTCTCATGTGAATGTTTTCAAGCATTAAAATTTCATCTTTTAAGCTTGTTTATGAATATTTAACATGAAATTTCATATGAAAATTCATGGTTAAAAAGATCCTAAAAATTCAGATCAAGTTTGGTATCAGAGCTAAATAACCATTGCATTGTGAGTTTATGTTAACAAGATTCAGGCTTCAACGTGGTGAAGGATAACTTGAAGAGTTTGATCCAGAGATTGGTTCAAGAAGAGGGAAAATGTCTTCACCAAAAGGAGATTAAGCAGCTTCATCTATCCCATCGAAAGGGGAATTTCTGAAAGCTTTCATGAGAATGAAAACGATGCTATAGGAGTTGTATCAATATCAGAAGAGAGGCGAACAAGGAGGTACATCTCATGCTGAAGGTAAAAAAGAAGGAGGCGGTGAGGAACCTCCTAAACTCTGCCATCTTCTCCATCTTATCTTGATGGTTCTTTACATTCTTCGTTTGAAAAACAAAAAGGAAATATTGATTTTAATGTGCCTCAATTAAAGCTAGATATTAAGTTTGAATTACATGTGCGTAATGGAGAGCTTAATGTTGAGAAATTGGACAATTGGATTCGTCAAATTGAATTTTACTATAGGATTCAAAAGTTTACTAAATATAAGATTAAGATTTAGTTGGCTTCTCTCCAACTTGGAGGGACTGCTCTCATCTAATGGGAGAGCATATCTCAATAGGAGCTTGCCACAAAAGGAAAAATCATCTACTCTTGGTATGAGTTCACATCAGCATTAAGAAAGCAGTTTTGTCCATTAGGGTACATGCAACAAGCTATTATGGAGTAGCAGAATCTGAGGAAAGGTAAGGGACAAAGTGTGCAAGATTACACACAAGAATTACGAAAAGATATCATTGGTACTTGACATACCTCTCTACACCTAGGAAACTCTTCTCAAGTATATAGGAGGATTGCATAGTTATTTACCCCATATGATATCGATGTTTAATCTAACTAATCTTGATGAGGTGTGTGTTCAAGCAACTCACATAGAGACGAAGGGGAAGAATACGAAAGAGAAATTTTCCAATAAACCTTTCAAACCTGATGGAAACAAGTCTAAAGGTAAGGGAAAAGGTAAACACACAGCTACTATGAAGAAGGAAGGAGATAAACCTACCTGTACTCATTGTCAGAAGAAAGGTCATGATGCTTCCAAATGTTGGAAACTTCATCTGGAACTCAATCCTGAGAAGTTTAGGAATAAAGAAGATAAAAATACTACTGCATCAACAATCCAACATGATTTTGGGTCAGATTCTAGGGATTAAACTAAGTTGGTTGCTACAAGCATTCAAGGTAAAAATACTTCTTGTTATGTTTCAAGAAATGAACATGTAATTAATGAAATAAAGAGGAGTGTGTTATTTCATATTATAGTAATCTCCAAACATAGAAAAATTGATACTATTTTTTATAGTGGATCACAAGCAAACCTCATTTCAGAAGAAATTGTTAATAAATTGCAATCGGAAACTAAGTTACACCCTAAACCATATCCACTTGGATGGGTATGTGATAATGCACAATTACAAGTTACAAAACAATGTAGACTTAGGTTTTCCATCACTTCTGACTTCGTTGATGAGGTAGGTCTAGATGTGCTTCCATTGGATATCTGTGGTATTGTGTTGGGTAGTCCATATCAATATGATAGGAAGTTTATCTTTTAGAGGGAAGATAACAGGTATAAGCTCACTAAGGATAGTATCGAATATATCATTCGTGCACATCGCATGAAAACTAATCTTTCTTTAGTTTCTAAAAATCAAATGAAGAGGTTAATAAATGCAAGTAATAATTGTGTTGTTATGATGGTAAAAGTAAAATATGTTGAAAAAAATGAATCTTTTAAAGGTTGTGATCCTAAACTTAAAAAGGACTTGATAAAGGTGGTATCTGAATATGATATTTTGTTTCAAGAACCTAAAGTTTACCTCCTAAAAGGGGAATTCAACATGAAATTCATTTACTGCAAGATGCATCTCTTCCTAATATTGGTATGTACAGCTATTTCATTGTTGAGAATGCAGAGAAAAGAAAAAGGTTCAGGAATTTATTGAAAGAGGGGCCATTCGACCAAGTTCCTCTATGTTTGGTTCACCAATTATTTTGGTGCCAAAGAAATATGGCACATGGTGTATGTGTGTTGATTACAGGGAACTGAATAGAATTACAATAAAAAACATGTATCCTCTTCCTCGAATTGATGATATTTTAGATCAGCTTAAGAATGCAATTTTTTTCACTAAGTTAGACTTACGAAGTGGCTATCATCAAATCCATATTCATGACAATTCTATTTGGAAGACTGCTTTCAAAACTAAACATGGATTGTATGAATGGATGGTAATGCCCTTTGGGCTTTTTAATGCACACAAAACATTTATGAGGGTGATGAATGATGTGTTTAGGCCCTTCATTTATGACTTTGTTATAGTCTACTTGGATGATATTTTGATTTTCAGTCGAACTTGGGAAGAGCATGTCAAGCATGTTAAACATGTATTGGATGTACTTGTAAGGGAAAAATTGTACCTAAAGATGTCTAAATGTGAGTTTGGAAAGACAAATTTAGTTTATCTAGGTTACATTGTAGGGGGTGGTGAATTCAAGATCGATCCCTCTAAAGTGGAGGTCATTGTAAACTAGCCTAAGACAAATAATGTAACAAATGTAAGAATCTTTCTGGGAGCAGCCCAATATTAGAGGAATTTCATTGAGAACATCTCCTTCATAGCTCCCCTTTTACATGCTTTGACAAGCGTGAAAAAAGTCTTTCAGTGGGAAGGAAAAGAACAAAAATCCTTCGACACATTGAAAGAAAAGATCATCACATCTCCAGTACTTGCAATGTCGGATCTACAACAACCATTCGAGATAGAAACTGATGCTAATGGTTATGCAATGGGGGCAGTCTTAATGCAACATAACAAAACCAATATGTTATCGTTCTCAAACTTTCTCTAAAAAAATAATCAACTATATAACCTATAACAAAGAGTTGTATGCATTAATACAAAGTGTTAAAAAGTGGAAACATTACCTAATGGGTAAATAAACTATTATACATACTGAGCATCAACCACTATAATATTTACAATCACAAACTAAGCTACAACAATCAAGGCATTTTAGATGGATGGGTTTTCTACAACAATTTCATTTGGTTATTAAGTATAAGAAAGGAATTCAGAACAAAGTTGCAGATATACTATCTAGACCTCCAACAAATGATTCTATTGTCATTCAACAAAGTCATCTAGTACATGCAATTTATGTTGAACAATATACTAAAGATGAAGATTTTAAAGAAGTTTATGAATTACTAAGGCATGGCTATCAGATGAAGAATTGAACTATCATATCAATGACAAGTTGTTGTCTCATCTTGGTAAAATCTATATTCCATGAAGTTAAAGAGTGCATGTGATAACAGAATCTCGCACTTCTCTCATTTCAGGACATTTTGGAGTAGGTAAAACTGTAGCACAGTTACAAAAGTTTTGCTATTCGACTCGAATGAATCATATAGTGTCCAAATATGTAAAAAGTAGTGTTATGTGTGCAACAAGCAAACCAAGTAACAGAAAGTTAGGATTCTACTCTCCACTTTGAGTTCCTTCCCATCCATGGGTAAGTGTTTCAAAGGATTTTGTAGAAGGCTTACCAATGTCTAGACAAGGACATGACTGCACGTATGTTGTATTGGATCGATTTAGTAAAATGTGCATACTCATGTGTTGTAAAAAAAATCACATCTGAGATGACTACTCATTTGTTCTTTAAAAATGTATGGGTCCATTTTGGACTTCCTACTTCTATTATTTCTGATCGAGATTCCCACTTTCTTGGGAAATTTTGGTCATCTTTATGGGAACTTATGGACACAAAGTTGAAGAAAAACACAACATTTCATTGACAAATAGAAGTGGTCAACTGGACTGTGATACATCTTCTTTTAGAGTATTGTGCTAAGCATCCTGAGATTTTGGATGAATGGTTTCATTATGTACAACATGCCTACAACAAAGCTATACACTCTTCTACTTAGAAGTCTCCATTCGAGACATGTTTTGGGTACTTTCCAAAGTCTCCTTTAGACTTTGTTTTTGGGAAAGATACAGTGGAATGTGGATCGATTGATGTAGATAAATCTCGAAAGTTTATTCAACAAATCCAGTTAATTCATCAAACAGTGCAAGAACAATTGGAATCAAGTTAGGGCGACATGACAAGCATCGCATAGATCATCATTTCCAGATTGGTGATCAAGTATGGCTTCATATTAGCAAATATCGACTCCAAGGTGAAGGTAGAAAGTTGAAACCTATCAAGTATGGACCCTTTACAATTTTGGATAAAGTCGGTAATAATCCTTTCCGATTCGAATTGCCTCCTTATATGCAAATGTATTTAGTGGATAATATGGAAAACATGAAACTGTATGAGCAGCTTATGATTGTAGACCAATATGTACATGTTCAAGCACCTTTTGTGGATGATTTTTCTCCTAAGTATCTCAATGAACTTCAGGAAGATATAATAATGGACAAGAAGGTCAAATATTCATGAAGAGGAGGCATGGAGTTTCTTTGTGTAGGGTTAAAAGGAATGCATCCAAGCAAAGCAAGGTGGTTAGAGACCAGGACAGTGAGGGAACTGTACCCTCACCTACTTTCTGAATGATTCCATGCTTTTAGTGGCCCAAAATTTTCCCAGTGGGAAGGTTTGATCCAGGAGGATCATTTCATCATCGATCGAAGTTAAAGTTTTCAAAATGTAAATTAAATATTACGGGGATGAAGAGCTCATCAAGAGATTTTCGGCAACGCTTATTTCTGCAAAAAGACCTCTAGATGAAAAAGTTATTGGTGTTTGAAGTTTTGTCAAAGATGGTTAAAAATGGTAAGAAAAATTGTTTATATGTTATATGGTAAAAGGTGGATGGATTCTATGGGATTCGAACCCAATACCTCCATAACCCACCAAATACTTCACATAGCTCCACTATCTAACTCTTCCCCATCGGTGTCACTTAACAAGCATATGGAAGAGTCATATTTATGGTTGAAGTGTTATGGTTATGGAGAGGGGGGGGAAGTTGGGGGTGGGGGGGGGGNCAGAACTATATGCCAAATCACATGTCAACAATGGAGGCCAAGTCATATTATAATGTGGATTCATATGCCAATATATCATAACCATATTAAAACAACAAAACCAAACAAATATGACACATCCAAACCATATTATAACGTGTAAACTTGTGGAAGGAAGAGAGGCCCAGGGGATTAACCTCGGGATCTCTCCCTACATAACTTTGTGCCTTACCATTGGGCCACCATCCCACCATTGAATGGATATCAAATTTAACCATAGATAGCCATATAAAAAAAACTAGTTTTGGTTTAACTCAATTGCAGCTAAAGGAGTAACTAAATTACATATATATGAATACTATAAGTTAGTGGGAAAGAACTAGTTTTGGTTTAACCGTAATTGCAACTAAAGGAGTAACTAAATTACATATATATGAATACTATAAGTTAGTGGGAAAGGTACCTTTATTGTAGTATATTCAATTACCAAAAAATTAGATGGAGTAATTTGTGATAATAGCACCTTGTTATGGCTTTAAACCTTGTAGGGTGTTATAGGCCCCATTACCACATTGCTACTAGATTGTGAACATACTTGGAGTGTGTGAGGTTGGTTGCTCTATAGCATGAACACCAATACCTTCAATAATACAGTTAATGTTGATGTTATTGTTCTTATTATTTGGATGTTGCAACGTACAAGGATATATACTTCACCAGTGCTCAACAATATATAATGAATTGATGCTTTAGATTATAATACTTACCATTGTTTTAGATTATAATACACATTGATGCTTTAGATTATATAATACACACCAATGCATATTAAACATGGATGCACTTGTGTTGTGTTATGTATATGAGGTTTCAATCAAAAAACCTCTAATAAAACCTCTGGCCATCCATAAATTTTTGTTATAATAAACCTTTGTTAAAACTTATGAAAAAAATTGTTTTCTTTAGCAAAGGATTTTGCGAAAGATTTGTTAATCAATTTTCCCAAACTTGTAACATAAAAACTTATGCAACATTGTTTTCATTGTAGTGTGATTTATTTCCCCAAAATATAGTCTCCTTGGTATAAATGGTAATTTATAATAAGTAATAAACTTCGCTAGTTTAAACTATAATTACTACCAGTTTTGAGAAATGCCATGGGATCAATATAATCACCAATGTATATCCATTTTAACAATGGATCTATCAAGCACCAAGAAGAATCAAGGTGTAGTTTTTTCTTTCATTTAGGATGGATCTAGGCACAACAATAACAATAATTCTATATAAATATCATATTTATGGTATTTCTATTTTTGTGTAAACCTACATGGACCTCTAATTCTTTATCTCTATAAAGTAGTTGTTAATTTAGGTGTACATATCAAATCTCTCTCTTTCCTATATAAAGAGATATTTGTATTTCTAGTTATAGGTATATTTTACTAACATGTAATATTATTCTTATTTATTCACCCACATCGGGTGAACAGGGGGGCGATCGGTGTCATGCTTCATGACACAAACCAATATAATAAGCTAGCCCAAATGGTCATGATATGGATTTAAGTGAGAACAAAATGAAAGAGCATTTATAGAACCACATCTGTAGATATATTGCAAGGAACACAATGATACAATAAACTCAGATTCTATTAGAATGAAATAGAATAGACTATAAAATAAAAGCAACTAGAATTGTGGTAACTTTATCTCTGAGAAGAGATGTGGTGGCTATGCTCATTCATGAGAAGTCGACTACAAAAGGATGTCGAAGGACCTTTTATCATAAACATTAAGGGAAAACCCAAAAAAACTAACCCTAGGAGATGAACCGTAAAAATGTTTGAGGGATATGAGGTGGTTAATTGATGTGTCAACTTCCTAGGGGCATAACTTTTGCATACGATCTTTGTTTAGGCAATTCAATAGCCCATTGGAAAGGCCTAGCTAAGAAGTACACATTTTGTTAGTCCATACATGCCTTTGTATACATTTAAACTTTGAACTCACCAAAAAATGTCGTTTAGGGCCTTAAAACAGCCCTAAAAGGTTTGGACACGAAAATTCATAAAAAAACTACTAAACTGCAAAAACCATTTTGAGTTAGTGGAATATGTGGGTGGTAACTGATATCCATCCAAATTAGTCCTCCCCCTTAGGAATCAATGTTCTCCATTGCATTGATTTCTGGCATCAGATGGGAAACTTATGTTGAATTTTATTCCTAGTGAGCCATTTTCCTTGGTGAAAAAATTGCCCCGTTTTAATGACCCAATACAGTAGAACGTGTTATTAGCAATTGTAATTCACCTATTTACACATGATATGATCAACTGTATCTTGATCCAAATAGTCAGGGTTAATTTCTAACAATGTTGATTTGTATGCCACCTTTAAGGTGTCCAACAATGGTGGAAATATAGGTGAAGGAGCTCCACATTAAATACCATGAGTAGACAAAGAAAGGGAGGAATGATCATCTTGAATGCACTCTCACTGAATTTTTTGGTGATGGTGTATAGCCCATATCTAAGTGTATGAATCTTGTGATGGGGTCCCTTAAGACACTCTTTTTGCAAATGCAACCAAACCTTATCAACCACCTAAAATTTGTGTGGAACTCGATACTAGTCGTGTTGTTGCTTGTAATTGGCATTGGTTTTCTCCATAATTTCATGGAATTGTTGATGGATGTGTTCAATACATTCAAAAAATCAAGTGGTTGTGTCTACCTCGATGCAAGCAAGGGTATATTCCTATTGTGTTGAACAAATGGGCAAAGCTACATCAATTGGGGCCAATGGTTGGAACCCCAAGCACGCCTAGAAAGGGATATGTCCAGTAGAGCTATAAAGGGCTTTGTCTTAGCTATGTTGAATATATGGAAGAATTATGTTCCATGTGTAGGGATGATTAGAATTATACATACTCAGAATGTGCACAATTAAACCACCTCTGTCTATCCATTGGTTTGGGGGTGGAAGGCACTCAATTGTAAGCCACTCAATTGAGTAAGTTTGGTGTCCATTATTGACCATAGGCTACACCATAATGTGCCCAAGAATATTTTGTCTCGAAGTGAAATGATATTTTGTGGTATCCTGAAATGAACCCAAACATGTTCGAAGAATATCTTAGTAGTGGCTTCGACAATAATGTTTTTCTTATAGGTTTTCAAAATGGTCATCTTAAAGAAGCGATCCATGACTAGAAATGAATAGTCATTACCATACTTGGTTAAAGGTAGTCCTGACATGTAGTCCATGGAGATGGACTCCCAAGGCCCTTTGGGAGTACCCAAAGGGGTGTACATCAACCCTTTTTTCTTAATGGTAGGTTTCACAATGGCACAGCAAGTGCACGATCTAATATACTTGTCGGTGTCTTGTCGAATCTTCAACTAATAAAAATAATTATGAAATACCACTATTGTTTTTTCTGTGTCAAAGTTCCCTACCACATGACTATAATGTGCTTCCCAAATACGCTTCGCATGCTCAATCAAAGGAACATATGGATGCTACATGGGATGCTACAAGTGGCATAAAATTCCTTCATAGAGATGAAATTATGACACTAGTGTTCCTATACATAATGCTCAATAGGTGGAAGAAAAATCAGGATCACTATCATATAGTTGAGACCACCTAGAAGTCTCGTAGCCACAAGAGTTGAGCACCATGGTTAAGGCTACCACTGGAGGTATACTAAGGTAATCGACGACTCGATAGGTGTTTCCCTTCTTATAATTGGTGTTCATGTGGAATTATTGTAAATATGTGGACCAATTTTGGTGGAAATCATTATGTAACTTCCCTTGTGTTTACATGAATTGCAGGGGCTCATGATTAATGCAGATGATCATATCTTTGCTGAGAAAGTAATGCTTTCATTAGCGTTGAGCTTAGACAATGGAATACATTTCCTTGTCATGTGTAGGGTATTTACAGACTACATCTAAGAGAATCTCATTGGGATATGCCATTGGATGGCCATGTTGAGAGAGGACTACACCAATAGCATAGTATGAAGCATCTATCTCAATGTCAAAAGGTTGTTGCTGATCTAGTAACGTAAGGACAGTTTCAAACATAAGCATTACTTAAGCTCCTCAAATGCTTGTTGTTGTGACTTAGACAATCAAACTTGGCCTTAGATCCACCTTTGGTCACTTGGCTAAGGGCCCAAGCAATGTGATAGAAGCCCAACAAAAACCTGCAACAAAAGTTGGCAAGTCTTAGGAAGCTGTGAAGCTTTGTCAGAGTTGTTGAGACCCTCCAGTCACAGATGGATTGGATCTTGGTCGAATCCACATGCACACCATGGTTATTCACAATGTATCCCATATACTGAATTCTCTCCATACCAAATCACCACTTATCTATATTGGCATATAACTTGTGTTGTCGCAGGGTGATAAGGATTTGTTGAATATGTTGTGAATTTTTTGTCCACTTTTTGTTGTATACGAGGATATCATCTAGATATACAACCACAAAAAAATTGGTGAATGGCCAGAGAATATGAACCATTATCCTCATGAAATTAGTTGGAGAATTAGTTAAGCCAAAATCCATGAAAAACCACTTGAAAAGGCCTTCCCAATATTGGAAAGCAGTATTCCAAACATCAGTTGACTCAATTGTTGTTAGATTTTTATCATTTAATCACTATGATCTAGGATCTTATCTGAGAGAATAACATGCACAGCAATAATCAAAAGAGACAAGAGACACAAATAGTTTTCCTCGAGAAACCATAAAGGAGAAAACCCCACAACTTCCTCAGAGATAGAATGAGCACCAATAGTAAAAGAAAAACCCAAAGACACAAAGATGATCTCCAATATGTGTTCTTTCTATCACTTGTGCAAGCTCCTCTTCTCTCACTCTTGTGCTACAGTTGAGTGAGTGTATGTTTCAAATAGAGAGTCTCACTCTCTATTTATATTGTTTTCCACTTGAATTTTACTCTTACAGGGCTGACCTCACTAGGAGAGTCTAATAAACCTAATACCCCTCAACTGTGGGGACTATTTCCCTAACTTACAACAGAGGGTTAACCTCAACTCAATTGTGGGGACTATTTCCCCGACTTACAATGGAGGGTTAACCTCAATGAATTTACATGACTTTATTATATTAATGATTGTCCCAGTCGAAGGAACATCGAGGTATAATGAAATACAATATAAGATGTACAAGTGAATACATTCTGAAGTTACAAATACATCAACACTCCCTCTTAACTAGGAAGGTATTCTCTTAACCCAGTTCATTAGCACAATTATTCTTCATGTGATCATCATCAAAGTTGGATCATCATCAAGGTTGGATCATCATCAAAGTTGGATCATCACTGGATCATCATTATCATCATCACTACTCATCATCAAAGTTGTATCATCACTGGATCATCATCAACATCACTACTCTTGTTATCCCGAGAAAATGGTGCTATCTCTCAATTCTACTCATCATAGTAAGTTATATAGAGCCAGCCTTGTTGGATGTAGGCCTAGCCTCTGTTAAATTTTCATATGCTTAACTAAGATATCAGTATATCATTTCATTTTTCATAATAAAAGCATATAAAACAGGATCACTGAAAGAAACAGTATCACAAGAACAACACAGATTTATCCTGGGAAAACCCTAAAGGGAAAAACCCAGCGAAAGCTTCCTCAATATAGATTCCCCAAAAAGGGAAAAAGGTAAAACCAACAAGGAGATCAAAAACCTAATTCTCCTCCTTCTCCAGCAACTCCTCTCCTCCACAAGTGTGCTATTCCAAGTGAGTGTGTGTGTCTCAAGTGAGGAGCACTACACCTCTCTTTATATTCATCCGTTCACTTAAAGTTTACTCAATTAAAATGTCGGCTTAAGTTAACTCATGTAGGCTCGAGTTACACATGTAGGCTCAAGTAACCACACTGGGGTGCTGATGACCCACCTTTACAATTTGAGGGGACTACCTCATGACTCTTATTAGTTCTTCCGATTAGGAGCATCGGGGTACAATGAAATACAAATGGTTCCCCCGGTTGGACCATCGGGGACCACAAAAAATACATAAAGAATATTCTTCGAAGTTACAATATTTCAACACTCCCCCTTAACGAGAAGGGTATTCTACATCAACAACAACAAGAGCAGATATGGGGGACATCATCAACATCAGTAGGTTAACACATCTATAAATCATTGGAATCTTTTCAACATCATGTAGTCTCCATCTTCAATCTTCAATCTTCATCATCAGCAACATCTTCAGTCTTTGATCAACAACATCTTCAGCATTTTGATCTTTCAATTAGCAACGACATCTTCAGCACTTGGATCTTTCGATCAGCAACATCTTTGGCACTTTGACTGTCCGATCAACAACAACATCTTCAGCATTTTGAACTTTCGATCAGCAACATCTTCAGCACTTTGATTTTTTGATCAGCAACAACATATTCAACATTTTGTCCTTTCTGATCAGCAACATCTTCAACATTTTGAATTTCGATCAACGACAACATCTTCAGCACCTTGACCTTTCGATCAGCAGCAACATCTTCAGTACTTTGACCGCTTGATCAGTAGCAACATCATCATCATCATATTCTGATCTGTCGATCAGAAACATCATCATCATACTCTGATCTTTCGATTAGAAACATCATCAACATAGAAACATCATCATCATACTCTGATATTTCGATCAGAAACATCATCAACATACTATGATATTTCAATCAGAAACATCATCATCATACTCTGATCTTTCGATCAGAAACATCATCATCATACTCTGATCTTTCGATCAGAAACATCATCATCATACTCTGATCTTTCGATCAGAAACATCATGATCATAGTGCATCATCATCATACTCTGATCTTTTAGATCAGTACGTCATCATCATCATACTCTGATCTTTTGATCAGTATGTCATCATCATCATCAGCAACAACCTGCAATCCACAACTCAAAGACAAAAAGTCTTTGGATCACTTTTGGACTTAAAGTCCAGGGATGATACAATCCCACCACATTCTCGACAACCGAAGTTACCAGATTGATTATGGGAGAATCAGTCCCTATCACTTTAGGACTAAGTCCAAGGACGATGCTTTCCTACCACATTCTCGACGACCGAAGTCACCGGATACAATTACAGGATAATCACTCCCTATCACTTTAGGACTTGAGTCCAAGGATGATGCAATCCTACCACATT